>JAQFXM010000424.1:0-51738 GCA_034693345.1 Entomobrya multifasciata
GTAAATTCTTGGTTTTTGTTAATGCTTAATTTTCTAGGACTGCTCGGCCTCTGGGACGGGCCACTTCAACTAGTAATTATAAGATGTGGTCTGTCACAATTCTTTTACGTAAAGAGTTGAATGGAAATACAGCATATTGTAAGGCTTATACTGTATTCATTCAGCTTTACCCAAAACGTAAGCAAATCAAGTTAGGCGTTTTCAAAAGTCCAGAAAAAAACTTTTGATTTAAGAAAAGTTTCAAGCTTGCTTGAATTGCCTGCTTTTTCTGTTGTTCTTGATGATGATTGTAATAAAGCTCGACTTTTTGAAACAACAAACAAATATTAACAGTACAAGAACAAAAATGAGATTATTTTTGATACCAGCTTAAAAAAAGAAACATGAGAATGTAAATTGCAGTATGCCACCTAAAATGTTAGTATATCGTGTTCTGTGTACACAGGTACAAATATATACATACATGCATAAAGAAAATTTAGTGTAAAATTATTTATATACCCAGGCACTAACATTATTTTACAAAATGTGTAATAATAAGTTCGGTGGAAAACCAACAAAAGAGAAAACCTACACCGAATATGTGCGCACGTACATTATTATTTTATTTTATCCAAAATAACATCTCGTCAGCTTTCTCACCTTTCCTTCTCTAATATCCGTATTACTATTTACTTGGTTTGACTTTCATGATATGATGATGATGTGTGTGTGTGTGCGCGCACCAACCTGCCTTCTGCCTAATAGCCATGCAATAATATTACGAAGAAAATAACAAGAAAAAAAACTCGACAAGAAAAAATATGTGAGCACTTTATGAATTTTTATTTGTGTTTCAACTACCAGATTGCTTAACAGCCACTATAATACTGCTGCTCTACAATCTCTAACAATTGTTTATTATACTTGTATGGAACGTGTTGAATGAACATTTTCTTCAGGTTTCTTTGCGGGGAACACATTTTTTCGGGTGAAATTATTATGGTCATGGAGCATGCATGCTAAATTCTGCACGGCATTCATTTTTCTTTATTCGTTGAGATGATGTTGATGACGATATGGTCAGTTTAGTTGAGTCTGAAAAGTAGTGATTGTGGTTGATCCTGGTCTGGTCGTATGATATGTTGGCGTGATTTAAACAATATTGCTTTTCTCAAGTCTATTGTCGTACATTGTATTTGCATGTTTTATGTATATACCTATCTATATTGGATATAGAATTACTACACTGCACGCAGTGCAGCATTGCATCAAGAAAGGAAAAAAAATACATATATTCATATTACAATTACCAGTAGTATAACTGACTGGTGGCAGGTTTTTTGGTAAGTAGTGTTTGTGTTGATTTTCAAAATGATATGACACGAAAGAGGGAGAGAGCCTCAGGTTTTTAAGTAAACACACATTGAATTCATAATAAACACCGTGTCATGAAAGCCATGTTTATATCGTGTCACACTCACACTACCAGCTTGGATTGTATAATAAATGGGAAATAAACACACATTATAATTTACCCTCTCTCTCTCTACCTGCCTGCCTGACGGATTGAGTTTTACTTTTTACTTTACAACTTGCTGACTTTTCTTGTTGATTTTTTTTAGAAAAGAAGAAGAAGCAGGAATTTTTGGGATTTACGTATATTTTTCCTTCTCTCACTTTTGAGATTAGCATTTTTAAGCAGAATACTTTTTTATATAGCTTTTCGTGATTATTTATCTCTCTTTTAAAACCCATCAAAGATTTTCTCATTTTAGTCACGGTCACGGTGATGATTTAAATCACTGACTGATTGCTAATATCCATAAAACCCCGTCATGAATGAGGATATTAAGTAATTTTTTATGTGAACGTTACATTTATGTACTATTAAATGACATATTACCACTTGCCAAATTAAACCTGTATATGACCGAGTGAGTGCTTTGGCCATCTCATGATCCCCCGAGCTCTGCTATGCTATGGCTATGTATTTGCATAGCAGCTTTCATTTGAGCCCTGATTTAATTAATCATGTTTAAAAGTCGACATTGTTTGCAACATGTAATGAGGACAATTATGAGATCTACGTAAAGGTATGCATGTTTCTTAAACGCTGAAACAACTCAATTAAATTTGCAACTTACTATTTCCACTTGTCTCCTCTGTGACTACTAGTTCAGGTTTTACTAGTCTAATTTACGCATTAGCGATTCAAGATATTTTTTTTATTGAATGTGTTTATTGTAGTGCTATACAAAATAACAATGTATACTTGACTGCCTGCTACAATAAGAATTCCAAATTTTCTTTATGCGGAGAAATGCAAAAAATAATGTCTTCTTCTTCCACTCTATACCTAGCCAAGTGCCAAGTTGCATGCTGTTCTCATCTCTATCACAGCAATGACCTATTCCAACCAAAAACATAGCAATTCAATTCTCTCTGCCTCTATAAATGTTTGTTTAAATGAAAGACTTTTATTCACCGCCACTGCCGCCTTGTAAAATTTAACCACTTGTTTTTAGCGTCACAGCAGTAGTGTATCTACAACAATAATCTAACGTGTTATGTATGTGAGTGAGCATAATATTTGACTTCCATAACATTTTATAGCGTCATAATTTTGTGTGGAGTGGTAATTACATGTTGCATTATAGCGAATTCCAAAAAAGCGGCATCATCATGATACTTTGATATTGCTATCATAAAATGTATATACCATACCTTGTGTGCAAATATAAGTATAACTAACATGCATATGCACATTAAAACTACACATACAAGTTTCGATAATCACGAGCAGTTTTTTTCTCAAAGAAATAAACAAACTAAAAAACAACTGTCAACCCGAATGTCTTGATGATACCGTGATGAATATAAAAAGTCATATGTACCTATCTAGTTTGTTCTTTTAAACTAAACAAACGAGAACATCGTCGCTATTATCGCTATGAATATGTGGTGATTCCGCTATCATATCCGAGATGTGATAATGAGCAGTAGTGGTGAGCAGTAAGTAAGCAACATCATAGAAAAGCCGACCAGAGGTATGATATTTTATAACATCACATCACAGTAAACGACGTTATCAGGCAGGAGAGCAGGGACGGGACACGAACGGGACAAGATATCTCTTCTAATCTCTTTTTCTGTACACAAATCTGGTAGACAAACTGGTGATTCCTCAGATGGGTATGCGATGCTTTCTTATATGACTTAAATTGATAAAAAAGAAAAATGAAATACAGGTTGATAAAGAATGATGCTGGTAGGTAGTGGTGTGTCGGTGCCTCTTGTGCAAAATAAAAGACTTGAGTTTAATCAGCTTCACAGATTTTTACAAAAACAATCAATTATTTTTACTGCTGCGTTTATGATACAAACTTATACAAAGCAAGTAAATGGTTTATGTGTGTGCAGTTTATTCATTCAAAATAAAAAAATGATAATGGTTAATGATACAGTTAATTAAACATGATGGGTACATTGGTGGTGATTTGTTATAAACAATTATTTTTTTCTTTCTTTGTTTTTGATAATAATGACATGTGTAAAAATGTTAAATGATAGTGATAAGGGTAATGCCTTCACAAGAATGAGTGAAATGTAGTTATTAAAGTTGATTAAATTAAAGTTATTTTTATTGAAGAAGTGCTGCGTTGCGTTTTGTAGCAGTAGCAGCAGCAGTTACTTGTTGTTGTTGAAAGGTTTTCAAGTGTGTTAAAATGTAAACTTCTGAACTTTTTGAATTCAATTTTCAGCTTACTCGACCGTTCAATGCATTACGGCAAATTTGTAGTGACGTACTCAAAAGCAAGAAAATATTATAATAGCCAAAAATGATACTTCTTTTATAATTGAATGAAATAGAGAGGAAAATATTTATTTTGTGCAAATCAAAAAATGGCTGCCTTGCCTTTTGTATCATATGCACTTATTTATTATCTTGCCATGCCTTGGTGTAATTTAAGAATATTGTCTACACTACCACCACCGCTTGCTCTTGCACTAATTTCTTCATTTGTATATTTACTCAATTAGTTAACACGGCATGTATTAAAGAACGAAGCGATCTTGGTTACAATTATAATTTTCTCTCGGTCGCCGTCTGCGTCTTGCTTCCACATCCACTTTGTACTCACTTGCCATTTTCACAAGATGACAAACAAGACAAGCCGCAGCATAATATTTTTGTATGCAGTAAAAGTAAAGAATAAGCGTATGTAACATGCATGGCAAAAGATGATAACGATGATAATGACGAGATGGAGTAATAAAAACGTGCAAGAATGTATAATATACACACGGAAGAAGCTCCTGTTTCTCCACTAATGCGCTGAAAATTTGTTTCAAATTAAAAAGCGGAATGTGTTTTCTGTTTGACCATGATAAAAGTAAATCTAATTTGAGAATATACAAATATGAAAACATGCTGGGATTTACAGAAGAGTTGTGACGTACGTTAGTGTGATACTGTGACGTGACGTTTAAAAATGCATCTTGTATTTGTGGCTGTTCGGTGTATGGATGCAGGACCACACCACATCATAAACACTCAAAGTAATTGTGATGACCAGTACTAATTTGATTATTTTCACGGCATATCAACTCCGGTTTTAGTATAGGAATTATTTCAAAAAAGCAAGTAAGCATAGTTTTTGCTGCGAAATGAAATCCTGCCTTGGGTGCATGCATGTACGCTTAAAATTGGCAAAAATATAGGAACACCACAAGCCATATTGCTTGTCTGAACAAGCCTGTGATGAAGCGTGTAGTATGCTTTGCTGATTCCAGAAAACCTTCAAAACCATGCTTGAGTTCCAGCACCTTATTACTTTTCGAAGACTCTTTTTTCTCACACAACAAATTTGAAAGCCATCGCCTATCTGTTCTTGTATTGATTAGACCAGCTATTACCAAATATATTTTTTGTCTCTTTAATCATACAATTTTCTTTTAACTGTTAGATCCAGCTTTAGAAGTTAACAGGAGCTTTTACTGAATGTACAGAATAACAATTCATTGTAAAAAATCTATATATTCAGATTAGTATATAATCATATACAAACAAATTGCAATACACACTTGGCAGGACAAGTTCTCTGCTACATACGAGCACATGCACACGTATAACCATGAAAATCCACGTAAAGTCACAGTTTCAATGAATTGGTGAAATCGTCTCTTCTTCTTCTTTATTCTCTTGATCAACAAAAAGATGTTTTTTTAATAATGATCTGGTTCTTGCAAACAACCATAATAAGTGTATTGTTTTAGCAATTTTACAAATGTTGTAGGAAACGCTCAGCATGGGGTACAATGAGGCAACAGCAAAAATTGCTCTGTGCGCATCATGTTATCCTCTTGCTCTCTATCTCTCTCCCTGGCTTATATAATGTAGTCTTCAAAGTTATTATAAAAACACACAGCCACAAAAAATACCCAAAGCATTTTGGAATTGACTTTATTCACTCAATTTATAACTTTTTACATTCAATGTTTACATAAACCATTGTAACTGAATGTTTCTCAATTGCAAATAAAAAAGTGGACGCATCTTTATTCAAAAGTTCTTTTGACGAAACACTACGTCTACTTAAAATGCATATCAAGTCCAATGATCATTAGCAGAAATTATACATGTTTTGTACGTGGTGGAGCAGTTCCCACATTCAACGCAATGACGACGATGCGATGAGAGAGAGACGTTAGTTTTTCTATTTTTTAGTACAATTATTGAACAACTCGTCCACTATCCTCGTCGTCCGTCCGTCGTTCAAACATCATCATCATCATTTTAAACAGCAAAACAATTATTACCGTTTTCCCCTCACTCATATTTCAACAAACAACATTTGTATAAAAGTACACATGTCATGTGAACTTCATTTTCTACAATTAAAGTTTGGACAAAAAAGAGTAACCCCAGTCAGCACACACGTTTGCAAATGTGATTATTTTATTACATATTATCATTGTTGTTTCTTTGAATTTCCAATGTGTGCTCTTACGCTTATCCAATAATTAATCGTAATGTCTTTGATGAACAATAAACATAATAAATGTAATAATCATACACTATGAACATGAGAGCACATCTATTTGATATACGATGGGAAAGATTGCAACGTACAAGGTGACATGAATTGTTTACTTTACATTCAAACAGACATACAGAAATAGCAATTCATTGAATTCATCCATCCTTCCGGATACGCCATAAATATGGGAACGTGTACCTGCCTATCAATTTGTACACACATTTGAGTGTAGTCAATACTTACCACGAATCATGACGGGAATCGTAACTCCCTTTATTATCATAATTGATTGTTTTTACACTGTTTTAACTTTTAAAGCTTGAGCTTTTTTATAACGTTTATTACTGCAATGTAACTCATCACGGAATTGCTAATGGTTCGCCTAACCTTGTCAAAGGAGTCGTATTCGCAGACAGCAAAAAAAAAATCAACAAAAATATCATCATCATAAAACTAAATTATCTCCTGTTTTACTATAATATCTAGTATTTATACATTTGCGTCAAATTAAAATAGACGTTTGTTACACATTTTGCACATAAATTTTTGATTTTTGTGAAAGGATTATATTCAAGTTTCACATTATTTCACACACACAAAGTAAAAATGGACAGGAAAAACTGTTCTTAATGTGTTGTAATTAATATTGATGCTTAACTTCTGTTTTTTTCTATTTATACTAAAGTCATCATGGAAAGAGGAAACTAGTCTTTGTTCAAAATAATTGACGCAAATAACAACAACTCTATATATGTACTTTGATTGAAAACATTAGAAACAACTACAAAGTCAAATAATCTTGAACTAATGTGTTTTTTGGTGAGAAACACGTCATTTGCCATTAGTAAACATAATATTTATCATTACCGACCACAACAACGTTGCAAACGAATACAGAACAGAAGACTTGATCAGACGAGAGATTTGAGTGAAAAGATGTAAGAGTTCGATAAGAAAAATATGCTTCTGGCTGCTGCTGGCTTACAAAAAAATTTGCCTGCAAAAATAAAATATACATTATATTTTGTGCAAGCTGCTAATAATGATATGATGGGATGTGATAGTCATTTGATATGATGATGGTCATCCGCCACCACCACGTCATCCCCCAGAAGAACCAGACGTGAATAAGAAGAAGCTACTATTATATTATATTTTATGTGTCGGTTTTGTGTAGAGGAAAGAGATAAGTATAAACGTAATAATAATATTATTATGTGAATCACACATAAGATGAGAGAGAAGGCTGGACGAGTGGAGTACTCATTAATTTAGTATTCCAAGCAGAAATTCAACAACAAAAAGGAAAAGTAAAATGGGATAAAAGACTCAAGAGCGGCATACTGCAAAGGAAAATATAAATACACAATGAAAATTTGTATGTGTATTTTTTATGATGATGATGTTTGCTGCAAAAATGATGTAGTATAGACAATAGACGGACAGAGGAGGATGAAGAAAAAAAAGAAGTTTGTAATTGTAATAATAGAACAAGTGTGCGAAAAAACATAAAGATGTTTGTGGTGGTGTGGCTGACTGTAAAGCTCATGTAAAAACTATGACTATGACTGACTGACTGATGATCTTGATGATGATGATAACTACGATAATAATGTTATATGGATATGTCTTAAAATGTGCATATAAAAGCAAACAGACAAAGTTCTCAAGACACAAAAAAATTATGTTCAAGTTTTGTGGGGGAAGCCCGTATCATATCTTATATGAATGGTGCATTTAGTGTGTGTATATTTTTAGTGGATGTTTGTATTGAGATCACTGGCAATAAAAAGCAAAAGTATACAAAGAAAAATGTTATAAAACATACAAACAAGCATATAACATGTGTATGAACGTACTCAAAAAATGTAATAATCATAATGCAAAGTTATTTTGATTTTGGATGAGTTGTGGTGGTAGTTTGCTATTCTGGTTGGAGAAGTAAATAATTAGCGATTAGTTATGTTCACAAACAGACATGAGAAAACAATTATAATGACCAGTGTAATATAAACTTGTACAGCGATCATTCAAGATGATGTGATGTGTGTGAGTAGGGTGTATTTTAGATAGACACGCAGCAACTTTTTTTTCGCATTCATTCAAAATTAATACTTGTGTACCTAAAGATAAATCTTGACTCGACTGAGGAAGAGCGTGTATATAAAATCCAAAAGTTACATAATTTTTGAGTTTTGTAGGTATTACTACTTCTGCTATAATAAATATACAGGCTTATCAATACTTGCAATCAGCAAGGTGTAATGAATATCATATTTTTTTCTGCTTTTTGTATTTAAGTTTGATGTAAGAGTTGCAGCTAGCTGTTAGAATAATGATCACTACAGCTAATTTTATTGTGAGAACTCATTCAACTGAATGTAGAGTTAAATTTCTGGAATTCTTACATTTGCTACTCGTTTTTACTTTTAACTTCATAGAATCACAGAGCTGTCAAATTCATTACTGCAAAGGTTACGATTAATTATTATTTATGTGATTTTTGTTTACTTGTTTGGTAGATCCAATCCACTCTACTGACCTTAAAACATACAAAATGTGGATCTGGTAACGTTCCAGTTTTAAAAATATCAAACCCACCCGCAGTGAGTCAAGAGGGAAATTTAATGAATGACACAGTGATTTAATCTGAAGTTTTGTATTTTGTTATTTTCTGGAGTTTTGAAAGATGAACAGAAACAAAGCACCAGAAAGTCCCAACCTGACAGCGCCATTCACCGTCTCAAATTAGATGCGAATCTCAATCTCACTGGTTTTTTTCCTTTAGATCTCAAGGCTTATTTGTAATTAATTCAAGTTTTCAACATTATGAAACCTATTCAAAACTGAATGGTTATCAGTTTTCCTGAAAATCTTTATTACTGCACACGTGGAACCTTAATAATGAGAACAAATCTGCTTTTCCAAAAATAAATTTTTGCAAGTTCACACGAATAGTAGTGCTCATTATAATTTTAAATAGACAAACTAATTGTTTTCCTTGTTTTTAGAAGCAATCTTTGACTGTCGCCTACACCTTATAATCGACATTATGCATTAATTTCCTAGAGATCTGATAATTATGCGATTTTGCAGAGCATAAAATTATTTACGTAAACCAAACTTAAAGATAAGAAATACATATGGATATGCTTACCTGTGTTGCTTTAATTCACACTAAAATCCAAGAATTTTTTAAATTTATGTTACTAGAACCCAATCCACCGGCTACAAAGAAGTTAAAACTATGAAAAATTATAATTATCTAAGTAATTACCGCCACCACAACTTCACCGTCATCACAGCACACAGTATGATTATATTTGTCTGCGCATTATCATTAGCCTGCCGATTGGCAATATAACTAATTGTATGAAGGTTTGAAATTACATTATTAATTCTTAATACATTTATTTTATGGACAGCAATAAGATATATACAAACACACTCTCCTCGCTCGACTCAAATGATATTGGTAATATAATATCATTATGATGATGATGTGAACTTATAATAAAAGGTTGCAGGTGCAATAAAGAAGTAAAATTTCATTTTGTAGTTTTCTAAAGAACTTATACCAACTTACAACTTAATAAATAATTAATGTTACTTTTGCCACTCTTCTGTAAAAATTGTAGAGTTGTCCGAACAAAATGGTTTGGTACTTGTTGTCTAATAACTATACTACTTCTCTTTTGCAGCATTATATTTTTAATTGAGGAAAAATTAATTCATCATGCTGCTTTATGTTGTGTGCACACACATGAGCATTTTAAGCTACACAGCAAAAAAACGATATTGCCATTAATCATAACTTATAACCTTTATGGTTCGGTTGTCTCCTTTTGTGATTTTTTGCTGCTATTGTACCTACTGCACACATTCGATATGATCGTTTCGTTGCTCCTTTATAAAAAGAAGAAGAAAAATATACAAGTTTGATATTGCGTTTTAATACTCTTCCATTATTATTATCAACGTGTTTTTCTTTATGTTCTAGCTCTTCAAACCATTAACTCATCTAAATACGCTATATATAGAGCAATCACAATAATTACATTTCTTGTGCACTTCTAATGTTTATTAGGCACAATGTGGAGAAGTGGTGGTAGAGGAGGAGGGTGGGTAGGCTGTGCGGTGGAGGTGGTGGTTTTCTGCAAGTTGAGACGTAGAAAAAATGAGAATAATTTGTGAATCGGATATGAAATCGTAATAACAATCATCATCATGAATGATCACAAGCAATAATCATAAGGTAACATGTGAACCACAAGAAGACACACTCGAGCATTACGTCTCTGTCTACAAACTCAAAAAAAAACGTGTGTCCATCATCATCAAATCTACACACAACTTTGTTTTTTCCTGTATTTATTTCTATTACGCTTAAAATTGCAAACTTGTAATCTGATATATAAGCATATTATAAAGTATGTTTGTATCTTTTGATCATCATCATGATAATATGTACATATCATTATCTCAATCGCGCATAATTCCCTTGCTGACGAGAAGGATGATGATGATGATGGTCAGCTCAGCGCAGGTTTTTACACGAGAAAAACATACAACTTTGTGTTACGTTACAAAGCGGTTAAAATCTAAAACCAAGCTTTAAAAGAAATGAAAATGATACATTTTTTTATTTCCCTTTTGCCACCTTTTCATAAACTAAACCTAAAATTATAAACAGGTACTCTTCCCTGAAAAAAAACTGCATTAATGTTTGCAGTTCGTATTGATGGATGGGTGAGTTTTATAGTTACTACTAAATTGTTTTTTTTTCTTTTGATTTTCAAAGTAAAAAATATACACTCATCATCATATCATGTTGGGTACTCTGGGTACGATTTAAAAATTCTCTGTATTTTCTTTTCACCTTTCATCAACAGATTATTTTGCTCGTGGAAGCTTGAAAGCCTGTCATTTCACTTAACCCTTTCTTCACATGGCTATACATAAGCAATATGTATTGCATTACCATCAAACAGCCCATTTTGACGCTAATGATTTTCAAACTGAGAAATAATTAAGATTTTAATGGACCTTAAAAATCATTATTACATACTTGCCTTCCTCACCAAGAAAAAATACAATTTTATTGTAAACACAACAGCGGACGAACGTGCCTTGTGTTTATCTCATAAAATAGTTAAGTAATAAGCAATAACACTAATGCGAAATTTTTTTCAAGGTAGCTTCAGTGATACTATGAAAAATGATAGAAATTTAGTGATATGAGATGTATGAGTACATTGTATCCATATTTTTTTGTACTTTTTATTCGCGCAGATATGTGAGATGTGTCGAAGAATTTCTAAAGAACACACGTCCTACCATCAAAATGAATGAAATGTTGACTTGTAAAGTACTATATCCTCTTTACAAGCACCATGTTGGCAATTATCTCTGCACATTTTATGATATATCATGAAACTTGCAGAAAGTCAACCCTTTTTCTTGATAATTCACGATTCTTTGAAATCTTATGCCAGCAGAAGAGACCTCTGGATCTGGATACCAAATGCCAATAAATGCAGAAGACGGAAAATAAGGTACAAGTTTTTTTCTTTCTTTTGTTGATCTGAAAAATGAACATGAAAACATGCACAGCTACAAATAAGTGCTGTTTTTTCAAGCAACCATATTTACAGATTAGATTACATAAATGACGATAGAAGATGGAATACATGCGGCGTGGAGCAGAGAGGAAAGACAAGTTTGTAGAAAAAAAACAGAAGAAAAATACTTTTGTGCTTACTTGGAATTTTATTTTGAAATTGTGATACAATAGTGAATGTATACACACGATTTGTAAAGCTACTACATATTGCAAATGAATCGTGCATAAGACGACGATGACGATGATGATCACGATGATGATGACTCCAGTCTCAGTGTTACATCCAGACAGGTATATTTACACTACACACAGAGAAAATTATATTATGCATGCAAAGAACATTCTTCATTGTGAATTTATATGACGGAATAAGTTGCTCTATTTTCATGTTATAATTTTTATGGTTTGCTTGGTTGACTGGTTGATGGTGGGGAGCCGAAAAGAGTGCCGGCTGTGTAGTATGCATTATTATTATTTTCTTGCTATATTTAACATTAAAACAAACGAGAAAATTGTGTTGAGTGCTACTGGTCTTTACAAAATAATTAACGAAGCGAATAGACAGACCATTCACATGCACAAATGCACACGATGCGTCAGGATCGTTTTTTTTCGTAGAGTTGGGAATTCAAAATGGTAAATGTAGTGTAACATGTTTTCTGCACTATTATCTTAATGTCCTGATGCTGTTGAGTGTTGGGGTTCCCAAACAAGCCTTTTATGTGGAGTACAGGTTTCAAGGATCACATTTCTTTAAATATTTATTGGGCGGATGCTTCTATGCACGCCTGTCTTTCATGTAATGCTAGTTGCAGCTCTTCAAAATTCGCAATAATTATCTTGTTCATAGTATTTGTTTGGTATAGACAAGTATGGTGGAATAATTTCTACGAATAAACGCGATGACCTCTCATGATGGCTGGCCCGGCGCCTGGGATGATTTTAGCCATTTTTTGAAAACTGTTTAAAAATTCATAACTTTGCCATTACGAACTAAAAATTTCTTGGTCCGATATTGTACCTTAAATTTTATTTAGTTACTGATTTGTGTTTTATGTATATTTAATCTCACAGGATGTACATTCCCCTGACCTCTTTCGACCTTATATAGCTTATCACAGTAAGATCAAAATGTCTTTTACTGCAATTTAAAATATTATTGGAAGGAACGTTCATGTAAAAAGATAAGAACGACTAATGATACCTGTTGAAGTCATGTTTCATCTGATATCAAAAACGATTCCATGAGCAGTTCGTAATTTTACCTGTCGTTTTAGAAGAACTGTGGAATTAGAGGTGAAATCACCGAGATTAATGATAAAGAATAAATTCCGTATACAGAACGGAGTTTTTTAATAAATTAATCATG
Source organism: Entomobrya multifasciata (assembly GCA_034693345.1). Lineage (NCBI taxonomy): Eukaryota > Metazoa > Arthropoda > Collembola > Entomobryomorpha > Entomobryidae > Entomobrya > Entomobrya multifasciata. The sequence continues at coordinate 13,016 of JAQFXM010000424.1, forward strand.
TGCTCTACGACTCCAAATTACTACTCTGATTATCAAATGAAATCACGTATCATTATTCTCTTATCGGTTGAATCGGGATGCATATGATCCAATATTTTTTGCGTCATCGATTATCTGGCTTTCCCCAAAACTTTTCATTTTAAAAAAAGCTGAGCTATTCAACTTATTTACATATTGTATTCTGCAAATTAGTGCAACAAATTAACTTATAGCTGTACTAATTACGGCTTAATTTAGATGCATTCATGCAACATTTTTTTTCTCTTTCAAGCTGAAAGTTTATTGAATTTAAATCGGCAAAGTTTCAATGATGGTTGGTGGATGATAGTGAGACGAAAAAATACAAGCAGTTTTATTTTATTCGTATTTTAATGTTCATTTATGCGCACATTATCTTTTAAAAGTCAAGATTCCATCGAACATCTACTTGAACGACGACGACGGCCCTTTGTATTTCGGTAGCACCAAGAGGTCTTATTTCTGAAGAAGAAAGGAGCAAACTGAAGAAAAATATGAAAGACAAACAAAAAAGAAAGATCTCAATCAAAAAGCTTACCATTAAAAGCTCATCATGAGGAAAGAGGTCGCGAAATGTTCCGTTAGCGTTCCTTTCCACGTTCTATTGTCTATAGATTGAAATACTACGTACTTTAAATTAAAGAACGATGCTCTTCAGTGTCTCTCAAGACTCAAGTCATAGTTGCTCCAGCTATCGGCAATCCGAAATCCGATGGCGGGTCATTATATTCACTATCTTTTACCATCTTAGTTTCCTTAACTCGATGAACTCTTGTGATTAGTTAGATGACCCATCCTCATATAACATTATATTTAACAGTTTATATTATTGAATTTTATCGGAGTTATACAATAAGGGAACATTTAGTGTTTGGTACAAATTAAGTACATTTATAAACCCCCTTCTATCTGTTGGTGGTATAAAAACGATGCTATTCCTATAGAATTAAATTATGACGATGTAATGTTTCTAGAAAAAAACCCGGGATCTGCAATGATTTTACGAGATATGAATTTAAAACCATGTTTTATTCAACGAAAACTTAATGTATGCAATATTGCACGCCCTTATCTGTCGCATTGCAGCTAATAATTACTCATACTAATGTTTAATAGTGCGAATGTTAAATCAGATTAGCAAATCAGCACCTCAACAGACTAATATCGAATTCATAACATCATATCGATTGGTGAGGATTCATACAAATTACTTATTTTACTATATTTTCTCTGGCTTATCAATCGTCTATCATCCATGATTACCGTCTAGTCAAGATCAAAAACATCATCGTATGAAATTAAATCTATTAAAAGACATAGACATGTCATTATATATATTACAATCACTTCAATCTTTCGCATAAAAATATAGAAAAAAGTGCAACCTTTTACCCCGAACAAAATTGCAGTTTGTTACACTGCAATTATAATCAGTTAGATTTTGAATATAGATAATCAGTCACATATTTTATCACTGCTGCATCAACAACTCATCATTTAATTTGATTTCAAACTAATGGCAATAAGGCAAACCTGCCATTTAAGATAATCGCACGTTAAATGCATATGCACTGTTGTGCATCTATCACCTTTGTCGATCCACAACCGCCATCATCATCCTGTAAGTTAAGTGTCAGTGAAAAATATGGCTAATAATTATCATAAATAAAACGCGACTATCACAAATCATCATCGTGCTTTACACGGCTCAGTTAGCACGATTCTATTAATTAAATTGACGGCAGACGTAATAACGTATGCGCGCGAGTGTTATACTTGTAACGGGCAAGTTATTATTTCCATTTAAAGCAGTTTTGTATTTTAGAAACTATAAAGATAAGCTTAATGTATTGTTCATTCATTCAGTTCAGAGAGTCATAATGTATAACTTTTCAATATTTTAATGCATTTCTTGATGCTCATCATAACAATTTGGAATTCGCAATTGTAAAATTGTTGCGGTTGGTTGGGTTTCGTATTTGTCTTGCAGTTTTTTACCATTTAAGTTTATGTAAAAATGTACCTGTGTTCTATCTGCTAATTGACAAAGCTTGCAAAAAAGATGTGTGGGCAATCTATAAGATCATTTCATGTACGTACCGTACCTATATCCGCACATGACTTGTGTGCAAGATTGCTCATTTTTAATATTAGATGATGATCTATTTTAAAGCAATAATCGATGTTAATCTAACCGGACCTTTTTTCTTTAAAATTAAATATTCTGGTCGCAGCTAAAAATTATTTTCGGGTTTCCCCGTTTTTCGATAAATCCCAGAAAAAATATCGCACTTACGTTACCTGTGATATCTGCTAATAAAAAAAATTTGTTCATGGGTCCGTGTACTGTAATGATTACTGATTCCGATGATGCCGACAATGATAGTGATACGTTTATACTGTGTATAATGTGCCATTACCATACCATGATGAGTTTGATGCCCTTCTAGAATAGAATGTAGGGGACCTCCCGCTGTTGAACATTATTGTCACTCTCTGTGCCGAGCAAACTGCATATTGTGTCTGATGGCATTGAGAAGAACGAATCCTTTTTATTGAATTGAATGAAATAAGTGTATGAAGTCTTGATAGAAGACAAATGTAATTGTGGCCTTTATTCCTTTTCCTCAATATGTTTATGTTCTATTAGCAATAATGTATTAAGCACCTGTCATCTGTTACCAAATAAATTAGCTTTTTTGAGACCGATTAGCAGGAGAGGAAAACATGACATATTTCATCACAACGACGATGACGATGACGAGAATGATGGCTACATGGTATTATGGCTTTGACCATATTGCAAGTGCATTTTCATTACTCTGTTGAATTGGATCTCCGCATCAAGAACGTTAAAAGTCAGTTGGTCAACATTTTTATTTTCAAGCCAAACTTCAAACTTTCAGGATATTTAGTGCATGCCATGCCATGTCATGTAATGTATCAAAAATGTTCGGTAAGTAATAAAATGTTGAAAATAAACATTTTACCATTTTATCTACAATAAATATTTTGTCAAGCAATTCTAAATGAAACAATAATGCAAAGTAAAAAGTGAATGGAAAATGACGGACGACTATTATTGGCCCTCTCTCCTTTTTTGCCTTCCCTTCTACTTTTTACTGTGCTGGTGCAGGTACCACAGCTACCTTGCTTTCATGATGATGAGTTACTTACATACGTGGTTGTTAACACGCACCAAAATTGTATACTTTTGACTTTGTCTTGTATCCTGCTCTCTAAAACAATACAATTGTGCTTTTTAGTAATATTATGCTCACAGAAAAGTAAGTATCGATTGTCTACTTCTGTTGACTAATCTAATCTAATAATGTCATTTGGGAATACAGCAATACACATTAATAATACCTTGTGCACATGAATCGGTGGTGGTGATGGAAAGTAAAGCAAGTTAAGAGAAGTAAAGTAATAAAAATAATGTATATTTTTCATTGCATAAACAAAATTAGTTTTGATTAATGGTGATTGCAGGAAATTAAATTGGTTGTTGTGTATCGGACAGACTGACTGCAGACTTATAGAGTTTACTTTCGAGAGCACTTACTTTTCACTCGGTTTCACTTCAATGTTTCAGTTAGGACTCCAGGATGACTGTGACATCTTTAATGGGGAATGTGATGTGCATGTATTTACAAATTATTGTTTTGTTCAAGTACGGGGGGCGGATTGAAATATAAGCCAAAGTGATTACTGGGTACTACGTGTACTTGTTTTGTTTCATTCCACACTTCACGAAGATTAAGTTGAAACGAAATACATGTATGCAGTCATTTATTTATGAAAAGTAAAGTTTTAGTAAATGAAAAGTACGCATATTTTTTATGTATGTATATTGCTAAGTCGAATGCTTTTCCCTGAAAGTCTGTTGAGGAACGTTTGTTGTTGTTTAAAAAATAACATGTATCTATTTTTATTTACAAGTGAGCGAGCGTACGTGATCTAAAACAAAAGTATAATCCCATTAGTTGTAAACCCCTTCAGTAAATATTTTCCCCGGATTATCTTCCCAACCGAAAAAAAATGTAAAAATGTACTTAACAGCTTATTTTAGCATGCTTGTATGAACAAATACATGATGCATATGTATGTATGTATGTATGAGAATGCAATGAAAATTAGAAAATAAAAACATGTTTAGAAATATCTGGAAGTTTGTTTGTATCTTTTATATTCAGTCAAAAGAAACGAATTTATTTTAATTTTTTGTCATTATTTTTGTTTCATGGCTTTAGATTAATTTTTATAACATTGAAACAATTTTACACACTTCTCTCTGTAATTTGTTTACTAGGATTGATCGACTATTGCAAATTTGGAATGAACAGATTCGTTTCTTATCTCTTTTTCTCTTATGATCTATTTGTGAATTGGCATCTATTTTTTCGAACGTTTTCTTCATTTATAGCGTAGTTATCGAAAATCACTACAAATAATTTATTAATTTTTGCAATTTAACCTCTATAATTACATATTAATTTTAGCTGTTTTTTGCTGTTGTAAATTGGATTGTACATGTACACATATTTTTTCTATTTCTAAAAATAAGCATAGGATTTTTTTCACTAGAAATATTTTTTTATTCAATATCCCTTGCTATCATTCTAAAAGCTAAATATTAATTACAGGGGAATCAGTAATAGTAACTTTCACTGACTGTTGTATATATTTTTTACTTCGTAAATGCTACAATCGTTTAAATGTAATTTGTAAAGTTAGATACTGATAACAATAAATAATGAGAGAAAAAAAAATGCTCACTGGTATTAACCACAGTCACAAGAGAAAAAAACAATGTATAACGACTTTTCTTTGAACAAAAAATATGTAATGATTATTATAGATTTACAGTTTAGAACAACAACTTGTAAAATTGATTAATATTCTTAGGGTACTACATTCACTACATTTAATAATACTCGTCATGGTATACCATCATCATTAAAGTCAACACCTCTGCTTTTTTTTGCTTCCTTTCACTAATGCTATAAATATTACACTTCGTTTATGGGAGACAACGTAAAATGGACCACCATTGAAATATGATGTCCATCAATGTTTTTTAAGGAAGATAGATTAATTAATAGTTAATAAAACTGAGCTCACAGTCTTCCAGACAAATCTTTCACAGCGCTACCGCTATTATTAAAGCGCTCACTAGTTAACAACATGGCCGCATGAACTGCAGCGGCAGCGGCTGAAGTAGGAATCACACTGGCTGCACAGTTTGCACTCAACACTGAAGATGTATTTAATGAATGCAGGGGACTGGAGGTTGGAGGTGTACTGTGTGTATTGCCATTGAGAAGGGGAGAAGAGCCACCACCACCGGCACCACTGGAGTTGTTGTTATTTTCCAAGTTGAATTGTTGCTGTTGTTGTTGGTGGTGACTTTGAAGAATTGACTGGGCTGAGAGAAACGCTGCAGCGTAGAATGGGTACGCAGCTGGTAACAAGGATGCCGCTGACACAGTCGCTGCAAAGTTTTGAGATGATGGAACAAGATGTGGAGATGTGGTTGTTGTTGGGGATGCATTGGTGGTGGAACAAGTAGCTGAAGAAAGGAGATGCTTTGCGTTGTGTAACATCATTTTGGGGGAAGTTGAGACATGACTCTTATGACCACGACTTCCGCTACTGTGATGACTGCCAACGTCGGAATCTCTTGATTCTGGACGTGCAAGTCGGTGATGAGCTGCTGGGCTATTTGATCGCAAGCTGCTTATGGCAGAGTGAACGCTTTCGGTATCGTTGTTATTGCACAGGGAGGAGTGGTGGTGATGGTGTTTCGTTGTTGTGTTGTTACCACTTGCAAAGTCATCTTCATCTAAGAGATCAGAGGGTTGATCAAGACGGGCATCTTCAGAGCCCACATCTGACACAGAAATACTTACAGAGTCTGAGAGAACACTGTCACGACCACCACGATTGTCAACATCATCATCATCCCCTTCATAATCATGCTTTCCATTTGTTATCACCTTTCCCTTGTCAGTCTCTTTGATTTGCTGCTGTTGCTGTTTATCTTTGGCAATGAGATTTTCAATGGAGAAATTATTGGAATTGTTGGAACCACCCCGTCTTTTTACTTTGGTGAGGGGTGGTGACTCAGGGGGTGAGACAAGACGATCTTTCTCGTCAACTCCAATGTTATTATTATTATGAAACTTGGCGGAATCTTCGTCAATGAGATGCTGATAGGGTCTTTTAATAGGAACTGGATGAGCCATACTTCCTCCATTGGCTCGTTTTAATTTGGCTGATTGCTCACGAAGACATTTAATAGCTAGAGTAGCTTCCTTCAAATCTTCAATATCTTTAGGAGTCATTGCTAGCTGACCAGCAGGATTTTGATGATGGTATGCTGGATTAAGAGCTCCGCCACTGCCATGATTAAAATGATGACTATTGAGGTGATTGAGGTTACCTTGTTGTTGCGCAGGTGAGAGACCATTAGGGTGATTTGGATGAGCATGAGGATGATGATGAGGGTGGGAATGGGGATGAAACATATCTCTGGGTGGTGAATACCCGGCTGCTGCGGCAGCTAAAATTCTGGCGTCTGCTGCTGCAGATGCACCAGCTCCCCCGAGAAACATTGGATGAGGGGCTCCATGAGATCCATATGGGGAAAGTCCCCCAAATTGAATTCCATGAAGACCATTTACGGCGGCAGCAGCTGCGGCTGCCGCTGCTGCTGGAGAAGAGAGATGATGAGGAAGATGAGAGGAAAATTGAACTCCTCCCATTCCCATCATACTGGGAATTGGGGGCGACATGTTCATTGAGGGTACGACATTCATCCCTCCAACACCTGAGATCCCGTTGTGTCCACCGAGAGAAGATGGTGAACTAGTTGCAGAGGGTGATAGTTGACTGTGATTCATACCGCCAGAAGAAGAGGACGAACTGAATGAGCCTAAGGTTCTTTCGAGCAAATCTTTATCGCACTTTTGCAACTTGAATCGTTTGCGTCTTCTGAGAAAAGAGCCGTTTTCGAACATGCTCAGGGCGTTCGGGTGAAGGGTCCAGTAGGCACCCTTGCCGGGTCGGTCTGGTCTTCGGGGAACTTTGACGAAACAATCGTTAAATGATAGATTGTGTCTAAGTGAGTTTTGCCACCGTTGTGTATTTTTCCTGAAATTATAAAATTTATTTTTAAGGTTAGATCGGTTCGTCCTGGGACTTCGGGATATTTAAGACATTGATTACTCTAGAAGTAAGAAGTATTTACTACACAGTGCAGTGTATGCTATACATGAGGATGATAGTGAACAAAGTGATTACTGTCTTGAAAAATCTAAATGATTAAAGGTGATAATTTACCTGTAATATGGAAAGTGATCCATGATAAACTTGTAAATGTCACAAAGTGGAAGCATTTTCTCTCCCGAGCTCCAAATTGCCATTGCTGTAAGAGAAATGTATGAGTAAGGAGGTTTTTGATCTCCATAACTTTCTCTGGATGGCCGAGGCATTTTTGCTCAAGATAATATTGCACGTTCACTAGTCAATTAAATAAATGCTGCCGACTGTATTAGTCTGCAGTAGGAACTATTTAGAAGTAAGTTGATTTAAAAAAGAATGTCTGTTAACTCAGAATCACATTTTCGTGAAACTTGTAATTTAATGATTGCTCAATAGCATATTATATTTTGTTGGAAAAATCAGTATTTTTCTCCGAAACACATAAAACTTTTCTTTTATAAACTGAAATTATTCAATGCAACTAGAAGTTATAGAATTTTTGAATTTTCACAAGTTTTCATACAACTCACAAAACAAAACTCAACAAAGTGTATATATGTTTGTATGTGCGCAATGTGTGTACTTGACTTTTTTCACTGTTTACTTTCTCAGACCATTTTTGTTAGCCTGTTCCATAACGTACGAGAACCGGAGGCACAATGACTTGAAATGTGTATTTGATCCCGGTATTAATATTAGTTTCTTGTAGAACTGTGTGCTTTTTCCTTTTTATCTATTTCAGAGAGAGACTTGTGTGCATGTGTGTACATCACTCACATCAATCCTCCACACAAATGATAATGATGATACCCGATCCCTCCGTTAAATATTTGTCCAACAATCAGTCTCTCTCTCTCTCTATCTCTCTCCAAACACTAATACCACTTGAGGGTCTCTTTTATTTTTTTAACGTAAAGAAAATTACATTAAAAGATATAACTTGTCGATGAATGATGCTATTGATGATCAACAAAAACCCACCAACCACCATGTATTCATGTTACACAGACAATGCTTTATGGTATACACCAGAAAAATAATCGGTAGTTCACTTCTCCTTCTCATGGTCCATACTAAATGTAATATGTAATGATAGACAACAATATAATGTTTCACATCTCTCTTCCTCTTTGTTTTCCTATTGTTTCGTTTTTACGTGTGAGCCGAAGAAGAAGAAGAAGGTGTTACGTGCGTGTGTCCGCCGTGTCTGTTGAGCTAACACTTGTCCAAAGACTAACTAAACATTTGCTATTGACGAGCCGAGTAGATATTTTTTCCTTAGCTCTCTTCTACTCCTTCTCATCATATCAATGTTTGTTTGCATGCAGAGTGAGTGCAGTGCAGTGGATTTTGTGTACCTAGCTTTTTCATAACATAACAACAAGAAAATAATCCAACAGTCAAGTCGAGTGTATGGTACGGCATACGGCATCGTCGTCGTATCATATAAAAATTAATATTAGAATAGCGTATTTGGTTGGTAGCTGTGGGCATTTGTAAACATTACATGTAAACTGAATATGTAAAGAGTGGTTCTTTTTGGGATCTCCCCTTCTTCGTATACTTTTTATATATGAAACGCAAGCAAACGTGATACTGTGTACACAAAAACCAAGCAATAATCCTGTTGAGATAAATGTACATATGGATGTATGCATTGTTGTTGGTTATCACAAATGTACATATGTAACATAAGCAGCAAAAGTTACTTTTACACATCTTCGACTTTGAGTAAAGTAAAGCATTCAAAAAAGGTAACAAGATGTGGACAGAGAGAGAAACAAGGAGCATGCCATGCAATGGGTATGTTATATGACTCTCTATGCTATCAACATTATATCAATGCAATGCAGAGGAGAATTTTTACAAACAAGAAAAAATAACACGAGGAGCTCTTGTTGGCTTTACTTTGCTTACTTACTGAAACACGAGAAGTTGTATTATATCATTGTAAGATGAGATGTGTGTGTAGTGTGTGTTATGTTAGAGAAGTGTATACACAGAACAACATGCGCCTTAAACAAAGCCACACCTCATATTGGTTTATTGGCTATGGCATTCTCCTCCTTTTTGGGGAAATAGGAGGGGTCTCCTCCAAGTATAACAACGGCAAGATATGATATGATGATGAGGAAAAATGTTATCATATTAAACTTCTTAAGTACATAATTCCTCGTATGTTTATTGTTCACAGAAAAAAACTTTTGCATGCTTTTTTTTCTTTCTTCCTCTCCATGTCTTCTTCTTTGCCACTTGAAAAAGAAAAAAAAAACGAAGAAGAAGTTTTTATTCTCCAAAATCTTGAAGAAGTTCTCTGCCAACTTCTTTAGCACTACTGCCATGCAATGGTACTGTAAAGCATAATAGTTTTTGTCGTTGTCGTCAAGAAAAATATCAAGAGAGATGAATGATATCAACTTGACTTTGTTCAACTATTTTATTCTCTGGTTTTCCTCTTCATTCAAACATGTTCACTTTGCTTGCGCAGTTTACAAGTAACTTTTCACGGAGGTAGATGTAGAATGCTTACTGCTGCTGCTGCAAACAAGCATTTTCATCTCATCGTCATAATTTTTTTTCTAACAAGCTTGCCAGAGAACTATAAAGAACACTTTAAGCACTTCGCTCTTGTGCTCAAGTCGACAATAAAATATATTATCTTTAAATGCCATTGTCGTAATAATAATAATATTGTCATTTCGCTCTCTATGTTTTCTTGTTTCTTGTACACAAGATTGAATAGCTTTTTCCTTTTTAAAAAGTAACTTGAACAAATCTCATAAAGAACAAGCAGAAAAACAATAATGTTCTTTTCTCCTTTGGTTTTTTTCTGTTGAATAAAAAAAATCATTCGTTTTGTGCGGTATGGCGTGCATAGTTTGTGTTGTACCGTTTTTGTTGCTTTCCATGCTGAGATTATCACTAGTACAATCATCATCATTCTTCTTTATACTTTTTTTCTACTGCTTACTTTTTTAGTTCATTATATTACATTAGCATTTTGTTAAACCCATTAAGGGATTTTTTTATTAGATGCCATTTTTCACATTGTCATGATGCTGCTTTGGCTGGCTGGCTTTGTGGTAATATGTGGATGATGCCATTGTACAAATTTTCATCTCATTTAAGCTCACAATTGGATTTTTATGAACAGGAACCTGATATCAAAGCATTTAAGGAATGAAAGAATACAACCGACAATCCGGCAAATGTGTAAATCTCACAATGTAAGCTCTTCACTTGATCGTCGGCATGCATGCAATCCTCTCCGCATTGCTGTGTGTAATGTGAACATTGTGAACATTACGGAAAAATCAATGTTTTCACAGTCTTTTTTTCTTTTTATAAATTTTTTCTTCAATTTTTCTAAAGCCACCAGCACTGCTGGCTGATGCTTCTCTGGTCAGGTACGCACATTTACTGTTGACTTGCTTTTAGATGAAATGCGATGATGTTGCCAGTACCAAATGATAAAATGTCTATGTGTAAAGCAAATTTTCTGAGCATCAGCCTAAGTACATTCTGGATATAAAATTTTCTCATATTGCCCTCCAAATCGGTAAAAAATTGGAAATATAAGTCGTGAGAATGGGGATGATGATGATATTCAATAGAGATGGGATAATGACGACAGGATGAGATGGGAGACGGTTTTTCAATTTACTTTCGTAGAAGTGTTTTTATTGCTCTCTGGAACTAATCGCTTTATGTGCGTGTTTTTTCAATAATAATATATGCTTGGAGACAGTGACACCACAATTCCAGTAGTAGACCAGTTTACCCAATTTGATTTTTTAGGTTGTTGTCGGTCGACTACGTGGAAAGAGTCTATATTCTACATTACGTGATTGTCTATGATATTGTATCATGGCAAATGCAAGTTGAAGGTCTTTGTCTCTTTTTGTGATAACATTGCTAACTGCATTGCATTGCGTACTACTCTTCTTACTCTTTTTTCTTTTGTGACAGGCGATGATTGACTGACTAGAGAATGACTCAACGGTATACTCTTCAAAGGAATTGAATCTAAAAAATTGACGCCTTCTTCTAACACTTCACTCTTTTACCCTCGATATTCCTTTGTTTTCAGGTTATTTGAATTCTAAATCATAGGTCTCCCTAAAAATAATTTTGGTGTAGTAGTAAGCAGTCAGAATAGTCAGATAGATGAGTGTAATTATAGCTTCTTGTATTGATTACAGTTTGACAATGGAAGTAACCTTTGGTGTGTGCAAATGGGTATTTTGAACCCTTATGGTCTCTCTTCACTGTTATTCAACAACAAACTTGTGATTAAAATCAAAAATAGTATTGCGACTAAATGTGGTTCAAGCATGTATGATTATCACTATCGCTGTCACACTTATTATTTGAAAGTTGGGATAAATTTCGTAACTGAAATAATTTTTAACTGCAAACTAAAAGCCCTTACTTCCTTCGTTTTTTTGATGACCCGCATTTACACTCATTCAGGTGAACAATTCCATGAATATTAGCATTGAACCATGAAATTCCCACAAGATAAGTATAGCTGGAGTGAAGTACCCATTTACTTCGTATTCCTCAGTTTAGTAACACGCTAACCGGTATGATAAGCTAAGCGGCATCTCATCAAAATATCATGACGATGATGATCATCATGGCGTTATTATCGGCATCTTATTATTCTACTGGAAAAATAATCTAAACCGCAGCAACCTCAAAATAAAAGCTCGCAACACTATTATTACCTGATCATTACTATATTTTCTAAGGGATTACGTGTATTTAACCCTTTAGCACTTTTTCAACCTTGTCAGTCAACTGTGAGTCAGCTTGGGATGGATGATGATGATCATCATAATAATCATAAGAAAATCGTAATTTTCTTGTAAAAAGTGTGAGCTCCAGTCGGCTACCACCATTTAGTAAGAAATACAAAGTTGTACAAAATGATATGGCTCAAATGACGATATCTCTTTCCTATGAAAATAATAAAAGATGAGTAGTAGAAGATGATCGGTGGTGTAATTGTCATAACCCTTTTTCTTTGTTTTACCGCAAAGCAATAATACGAAAATAAAGTGTGATAGGAAAAAAGGAGGCTTTTAACTTGTTATTAACACTCACTCACTCTTGTATACAAAGCTAAACATGGAAAAAATAAATTTTCCTTCCGTCAAACAAAACTTGACTTGATCAGAGCGCATCTCATTCTCAGCAAAAAGGAACAAAGAACAAAAAGACCGTTTAGAGGTGTAATTTCTTTTTTATCATATTATATTTACCGCAATCTGCTCATCTGTCTATCAAAAAATTATGTAGAAAAAAGTCAAAGGCAATAAGGGTTGGATTGGATCCTCCTCTTTAAATATTACGGTGAATGATAGGGGATACGGAACGGATGACTAAAAAAGAAGTTTAAGAAAACAATGATTAAAAACGAGATGAGTTAAAGGATGACGATAATCATGCTCATGTTCAATTTTTATGAAGAAAACAAGGTAACAAACTAAGAAGTTATCATGATCATTTTTGTTAGGTGATAGGTTTAACTGTCTTTGAGCTGAGACGGGAACGTTTTTTGAAGACAAAAAGTGATTAAGGAATCCGATGCGACACGTGTGAGAACAGGTAGTAATTTTCGGCTCTTGTTGTTACAAGAATAAAATCATATCACAAAATGCAAACCTAGTCATTATTGTATACCACCATCACTAAAATAATGATAATTTTTCGGCATTTTCAGAGTGAAGTAATCATAATATTTTTATAACTTTACTGACTGTTATGTCTACTAACTACATCATCTTCTCAAAAAGCTAGAAGATCCATTTAGCACTAGTATCATCAGCACAAGACATTAAAGTAATAATAATCATAAAAATCATGATGGCATCGCATCGCATGACTAGATTTTCTTCATTTCGGGGTTGTCCTCAAGGTGTGAACACGACCGTCATAATAATATACTGAAGTTTTTTTTTAAACGATGATAAACCAGCCAACGCACGTACACGTACACATAAAACTAACTAGGAAGTCAAGTCTGCATCTCTGATCATGTCAGTCAAGTCAGTATAAAGACGGTAAAAGAATAATCAGAATCAAAATCAGATTAACTTTTATGTGAAAAATTAGGATTATTATTTTTTGAAATACTTTAAAATTATACTTTTAGGAAAGATCACGAAAGAAAATAGAGCAATTTAGTCATATCTAAACGGAAGCAGGTAGGGGAACGATTGGTTCGCTTTCAACCTGGCGTTTATATTCATGTACGTTACAGTTTGCAGTGTAGCTCATCTTCATTTATGATCATTTCTTAATGTCTCACACCAAATAGTGTAGGCCTTCATGAGATCACCATTGTTTTAAAAGGAAACGGTTTATGGAAGTAATATGCATACTTAATTTTTTTGTTACTGGAGGAAAATCAATTACAGGTAATTTGACCATGCACACAGGAAACACACCGCCGCACGAACAAATAATACCCTCCCGTGGCAAATGAAAATAGTGATAAATCCTCATGAAAATGTTAAATTTTCCAAACATTTTATTCACAATTTTCAACTTTTTCCATACAAATTCCTCCAAACATGATCCAACCGCATTGGTAGCAATACACGTACATTCCTCCCCATTATCATCATCATCACATCCCCATAAATTGGCAAAAAAGCGTGAATTGCTCGTGGGAAGTCGTCGCAGTAAACATGTCTACTTACACTTTAAGCCCATTTCACATGTCAAAAACGGAAAATGTTTTTGGTGTGGTGCTCATTTCATTTCAAATCTTTTTTACCCTCAACGTTACATAACTCTACGTCTACTTTGCATTACAAATATTTAATAGGGACATGTCAGCAAAGCCGTTGTTGTTTGGTCGGCATTTGCCAAAATAACAGTATGATGTACATGTACTAACTAGAATATGAAAAATAAAGCACTGTTTAGAAAACTGTTTGACAGGCCACTAAAAAAAATTATAGGCATCTCTCAAGAGTGAGAAACAAAGTACATTAAAGTAATAATAACTGGGAATGTCAACATAAAAAATGAGTAAGAGTAAAAAAAATCCTCTTTACACGTTACTTTACATCCATTGGCGGGTATGTAGCAAAATGTAATGTGGAATTAGAGTTTTATGAAAGAAACATGTCAGTTACGTAACTTCAGGCATTTTAATCACTATCATCACCAGTAACCCCACCACCATACCTTCACCATCTTCATTTCTTTCTTTGTCTACATTATATACATACTTCACATGTGCACATTATTCATGAGCAAGTAAAGTACATAAGAAGGCAGGAAGTTGTGTATACTTTTTAAAGAGAAAAGACAGGCATGCAATATCAATCAAATGATTTTTCATGAACCGAAGAAGCCGTGAGAGCCAGGAGCAATTTTTGTTCGTTGTCATATAATATTGATAATAGCGCACCCATTCCATTACATTACGCATATGATTACAATAAAACTACACAACAAGCTTAAAATGATGCCTAAAACATATATATACTTTATATTGCAACATGGCATTATTACTTTGAAAGCTGGGTTGGATTGCATGAGATGATGATGACGATGGCGAAAAAAATCAATGCTAATGCTAAAAGGACAAACATAAACCATGTTTGTATATGTCATGTCATGTTGTTTGAGAGATGATGAAAGTAATCTTGTTTTTCATTTTCTTCGTGGCCAACCCCGAAAATTACAAATAACGCTCGATAGAGAAAACAGACAGACAAGCAAGGCATTGAGTCAAAGAAAAAAATCAACGTCTCATTCTCTAAAGTATTCAGTAAAGTTGATGATGATGATAGTTATCAAACTTGTGAAGAAGAAGAGGGATATATTTTTCAAATCACAAATTACAAATAATTCCCATCGGGAGACACCGAGTTACAATCAAACATTATTAGCATCTTATTTTTTAAAACTTAAGTTGATATCCAATCTCAATCTTATACCTTAGCTTAGTCAAGCCAGTCAGTCTCACACAGCCAGCTATAAGGAGGTGGTAACAAACGACAAGCCCATGTTTAAAGAAATACGCCACTATGGTATATTATGATGGCTATGTATACACAAAAGGTGGACATTGACAGCCAACACTGAAAAAGACAATTTGGTTGGTGATGTTTAGTTTAGTAACTCAAGAGTGTTGTTTGACTTGGAGGCAAACCGACACTCCGGGAGACCCACAGCAGAGATTG
This sequence comes from Entomobrya multifasciata, assembly GCA_034693345.1. Lineage (NCBI taxonomy): Eukaryota > Metazoa > Arthropoda > Collembola > Entomobryomorpha > Entomobryidae > Entomobrya > Entomobrya multifasciata. The sequence continues at coordinate 28,507 of JAQFXM010000424.1, forward strand.
TAAAACAAAAAAAGCCAAGCCCATGTAATCACACGCATTTTAGTTACACACTGACACATTGCCAAGAAAATTCGACGTGTATATATGGAATATGGATGCATAAACTGCGTGCATTTGTCGGTTTACTTTTCAGCTCGGTTGTCGTTGTCAGTGTTTTATGAAATTGGTATGTATTATTTAAAAAATACAAGAATACGATAAGCGTATGATGGGAATGATAACCATGATAAGCAAAAAATCAACTTGAACAATCAGTTGATTAAATATTTTTATTGTTTTGCATAAATATTTGATGAAACAGCAATAATATTTGATTTGTATTTAGAAAGATATGTTGTCAGACAGAACTGAAGACTTTTCTTAAACAACTTGTGCCGCATGCCATGCCGGTATACAGAAAAGATGTGAAGTTGGTCTGTGTGCTTACTTGTCTTGCAAACGATTGGGGCAATGCAAGACAGCATTCTGATGGATGCCCAACGACTTCCTACGATGACAATGTCCTTTTACAGAACGAATTTGCCCTAATCTTCATACAAACAAACTTACAACATTATAGACACTGCAAAAATGAAATTCCTATTCATGTCGATAAATTAGCAAATACGGTTTCACTTCAATAAAATGCAAAGACAAATTAGCAAGCAAAATAAATAAGTAAAAACCTCTTTTAAGCTGTTTGTGTGTATGCATATGCATGTAGGTACCTGAAATTCTTGATATGTTGCTTTGAATTTCAAACAAATCGTCTATTCACATAAATAGAAGAAGAAAGAATTAAATTACTACTTATTGTTCCTCCGGATTCATTTGCCTGCGAGATACTTTTTCCACTCCAGTTGATCCTCACAAAGTGGCTACAAAGACATCCAATTTGTTCGTAATCACGATTTGAATGAGAAGCATGGGAATTAATGATGGTGCTAATGATGATGGCCAGAAGAAGAAGAATGAATGCACATTTTGATATTTGATGAAAGGTATAATATGTTTACATACAATACAATAGTAAAATAATATCTCTGCTGGAGTTCTTTATTTAAAAACGAAATCTATAGAGAGTCAACTTTGTAAAAACTATTTTGTTAGCATGTCCGTCCATTTTATCAAAATTTCCTTGATATTTTATGCAGCTCGTCAGTTTAAAGGATTTTTGCTTCCGCTCTTTCAATCAATTATGATTGACCACTTTAAATTTCTTTTCGGATGAAGTGGACTTTTATAAGTCCAACATTTATTTTTATTACTTGTTGTTGTCTCTGTTATTTGATAAAGTAACGCTAAGTACATATATATCTTGTCTTGTAAAATGTATTCAAGAAAAATGATTTTGAATGTTTGAAAATGGAATTTCTCCTCATCTTTTTTTGTGATGTGATGAGAGTCATCATAATTCTTGATTTTCATAATGACAGTGTGGTGATGATTATGGGGAAATGAATTGTAGTGTGCAAACAAAGCGTATAATACTTAAATTGATTGCTTTTTGTGCTTTTGTTGTTACATTGATAAAGATTCTCTTGGTGGTGGTGGTGGGAGAAAATAAATCACGAAATGTAATCACAGAACAATCAACAAAATTATACTTGTTTTTTTATTTGATGTTTTTTGTCCGATCGAACGGTAAAAATGAAGAAAAAACCGAATCGAGAGCTGTAATAAGTACACAATAAATAGAGTTTAACAGTAGCATTCAGAGTCATTTTAAAATTCTATAATATATATTTGTATTGTGGACACATATGAAGTTTTGATTCCGATTTGTAATATTGTAATCAGTATCTCCCCAGGTATACTTTGATGTAAATTTTCAGAAATTAAACTATTGAACATATTTTTAGAACTTATAATTTAAGTTTTGACATTGAGTGCTACCGTGCTACGAAACTCTGCTAATTAGGATATAAATAAAACATTGAGAAAAGATTAATGATTCGATTTTAAATTGAAGTTAACGAAATGAAAGAACAAAAATTAAGTTAGCTGTATACTGTAAGCAACATGCTTGCAGAATACTTCATGTTGAGAGAAAAAATCAATGCTTACACGTTTTGTGACGAGTAGACAGGAGTTGACATCTAGTAGCCTAGAATCGTTCTATTGTAACACTGCCTTTTGCACGAGAGACGTTTTAGGGGTAATATGATACAAGAAAAGCAAGGTAGACATGCCTGAGCCTGGCCGTTATTACGCACTTCAGATTTTTTTGTATCACGTTCCATGAGAATGGCGTCTCTCATCTTATCAATAATTTTGCATGCAAAACTAAAACTAAGAGGGCTCATCAATTAAATGAAATGATGACATTGAAATTAAAATATTTTCGCTTTGCTACTCAAAAATCGTCATTTCATATGTCTGCCTTAGTTTGCTTGATTGTGTAAATCTTTGGAGTAATATGCATAAAATAATTAAGAAAAAGTAGAGTTGAGTTGGAGTAGAGTAAAAAAAGATATCCAAATTAAATTAATTAGATGCATATCTGCGTGTAAAAAATGGGGATAAAAACTGGGACGGTGTGCTTTTAAGCTTTTTGAAAAAAGACGTAGAAGCATTTTCCATTTAAAAAGATTTTGTTACTTGATTCGTAAGAATGCTGAAAGTAACTTGACGAGAATAGAGAGAGAATAGTTTCGTTTGGGAAGGGTTTAATTGTTGCAGGTTCTAAGTTCAAGTAGTTGAACGGAAGTAATTATTAGTGAAAAATACGTTAATTGATGTACGAAATGTAAGTTAATACTATTTTCTATGGCTGTCAAATACACGTTAAATAACTATCAGAGTTTAGATCTAGATCTAGATCTAGTTTAGATCTAGATCAAAATGTGTAACAAAAACTGCAGCTTTTCAGTCTTTCTAATCACTAGTCACTATGAAATTTTTGAACTTTTTAGTTTGGACATCATCAACCTTTTTACCATTGGATTTTACCAGTACCGTCTTTTCTGTATACATAATTAATATCATTATCTCATCCATTCAGGCGTACCTTCGTGACGACTAACGATCAAAGTCATTACTCAATCTCCACTATGTAAGCATTTAAAAAAGATTTACTGATTTAGATTTAACCAAAAATAACTTACTGTTAGTTCAAATACGGGTATTACATATATTAACGTTATGTTATCTGTTTGAATTAAATGGTTTAAATTACAGATTTGATTTTCTAACTGAAGAAATGATGGAGTCAAAATCCTCCACAACTTTCCATGTTTCTGACATAGAACCCAATAAATACGGTCATATTTCCAATGAGCCTCATGTCAAAAGAATCGCCAACCTCCGACCATACAGGGATGGAGGATGCATGGAAATACTCCAAACGTCCAAGTTTCCTCCAACAACAGATCTATCGGGTAGAAACTTTGTTGAGGTTGTGGTGGATGCCTACAGCAATCATCACAATTTGGTCATCAGACCTGACGATATTTGGGCAGCGGTCATGACCCAGTTCTCGTTTTACATCAATAAGAACGCAGAGAAGTTTCGGGGAAAGTTTGTCTCGTTTGAAAAGAAGAAGACCTTAACAGTTAAAATCTCAGGATCAATACGAGCTGGGAACGATCTGTTTGTAAAACTGATGACCAAGAAAATCCACGAAAATCTCGTTGATCCAGAAGTGAAGGAGTGGATTCTACCTAACTTTTCGACCACAACTGATAACGATATCGTTACAATCGGGGTTATTTTTATGGCGACAATGAAAAAGTACTTTAATTACAGGCGAATGGAGTGTGGAATTCCAAACGTGACACTCGAAGGGACCACTGAGGACTGGAAAGCTGTCTTGACTAGATTGGAAAAACTGAAGGATTATGAGTTAGAAAATTGGTATGACATGTTAAAGCCCGTTGTCCAACAGTTTGTTGATGCTAAACAAGGTAAAGTAGACTTGGATTTTTGGCAGAGAATCTGCATTTACAAACGAAATTCATCTGCAACCAGCTATTTATCTGGTTGGATAACAGTTTTTTGCGTTTTTGATAAGGACGGAAACTGGCGAGGTGAGAAGTTAAATTATTTTAATTTCATTAAAAGTAAAACTTCGTTGATAATACCACATTATTTACCTAATAAATCTTTTATTCATTGCAGAGTCAGATTGGGATAAAAAAGGAGATAGAAAACTACAAAAATGGTTGCGATTTGACATCAAGACCGTTCCATTTGGACTTGTTGAGGTCAACGTGGAAATAGTTGAAGCTGGTGTTCAGCACAAAAGTTTGATGATCGCTGGACACATGGGTGCGGAAGTAAAGCAGGATGGAGTGACGCTTCAGCCCACCTTAGGCTGGGCAATTGCACTGATTCCTAAGTCTACGGAAAATGATTCCGACTCCGACCAAGAATCCCAAGATGAATGGGAAGTTATAACCCAATATTATACTTAAGTTGTCGGTGATGAAAAAGTTTCGGAACTTGCTTTAATTGATGTTGTGTAACCACTGATGGTGATGATGATGATAATTAATGAATTGAGTAATCTTTATTGTGACTGTTTGTTTGCATCGTAAATGATCGACTAATGGTTAATGTATGCATTCTTTCTGTTTGTTATTTAGGAAATGGTACATTGAATAAAATGAGAAAAACGTATTTACACCAACTATTTTTATGTTAGTTTAAAAATCAATTAGCACACAATACCCTTAACTTCACATAACATTTGGCGTATGATTTATTCATTCATTTCTTGAAATATATTTTTGGATTCTAATAATAGAGAAAATTCTATGGTTCATTAATATAAAACAGATTTCATATACTCAATTTACTGGCGTCCACGCATATGTACACACATTTACCTTAATTGAACATATTATGGCGTCATTCATTTAATGGAAGGTATTCATTCATATACACATACACCAAGCCGCATAACTAACACATTTTTACTTGTATGCTTGGAAAATAAGAAGAGTACACACTGTTAACATATATAGTAATTACATGTTTAAATAAGAACATTTACTTTACATCCAGTAAAATATATAATTGGATATTTTAATGCACACTCATTATGCATTTCCAGTAAGATCAATATCAAAACTAAAACTACCTCATATCTAAACAACATTAGAATTTAACTGACTGACTTAAAACATCTAATAACAAAAAATTTAAGGACAATCCTAAAAATTTCTGTACGTAAACTAATACACTATGTATGTCATCTAATAGGTGTGATGTATGATCATAACAAATTTCAACCAAAACTACCTAATTTGATTTCTACTCTAATTTTTTCTACTACAAATTTACAAAGCAGCTGCAAAACGGGCAGCTCTTTGTTTCTTCTTCTCTTCAACTTCGACGGGATTCTCAGCAACAGCAGCAGAAGCACTGGGCTTGCTATTGTTAATCCCGAAACGGGCAGCACGTTTTTGTTTTTGTTCATCAACCTTTTCTGGAGCTTCCAGACCAAATCTCTCTCGACGCTTGGCTAACTTTGCTTCATCCTCACTCGTAAGCTAAAAGCAAAACAATCATAAAAGTCATAACATATTTGATATTACTACTAATTAGTAAAATTTAGCATAAGACAATCATAATTAATTTGATTAGTAAAACACTCACCGATACTTTTCCAGTGGCTGCACTGGCTGTAGCTCCACCAGTTACTCCAAATCTTTCAGCGCGTTTCTTCAATCGATCTGGAATATCCGCTGCAGCTACGGCCGGAGTTTTCGCTTCAGCAGTAGCGGGAGTTCCAGCAACAGCAGCACCAAATTTTTCTTGGCGTGCTTTCAATTTATCGGGCACAGGTGCAGTAGTCACTTCACTTAACTTAATGACTGGTCTTTCCCCAGTGGATGCAGGTGCGGGAGTCTTGCTTTCTGCTGCAGCTTTGATCGCTTCTGCTGTTGCGCTTTCGTTAAGAACTTGAGGGGCTGCTTCAGGAACTGGTTGTCTGTTCAAAATAATCTTCTTTTTGGAAGGCGGGGCACCATCTTGAGAGGCTGAATTTCCATTTTGTTCTGTTTTCATCGGAGATGACGCAGTTCTTTTTACAGCTTCCGGAATCTTTGAGGGAGAGGACAAAGTGGTGGGAGGAACGGTTGCGGTAGGGGAAGAAATTGTAAGATCGGCAGCAACTGTGTCACTGGTCTCATCTTCAGCATCGCTGTCTTCATCCTGTAATTTACAAAATGGTTAATTTTAAATTATCACGTGCATATACAATTACGTAAGACGATCATGAAATTTTGTACATAATCACTTTATCACTTACACCAAGCATTGAATCTTCATCTAATAAATCGTCATGAATTGAATCATTATCGTTGGAAGATTTCTCTGCAAAAAATCAAATTAACATCATATTAAAAACTTCCATGATTTAATACAAATTCACTTCAGCAAAACAAGGGAATTCGAAAAAGTATTACCTGCAGACATGGCTTCAAGAAGTCGATCAACTAAGATCTGTTTCGTACCAGTAATGGGAAGATTTCTAGCTCTTAACTCTCGTTTCAAATCTGCCAACTGATGTAAAAATACAAATATTTTACAAAGTAATCAACCCGCAAAATTATTCGCTCACTCAAGCTCAAGTAAAACTTAGAGAAAAATTTCGAATTAAATTACCAAACCCAAAACAGTATGCGCAAGATAAAGAAGCTAGTTTGGTATAAAGTGAAGATTAGTTTTAGATTTGCCAAATATTGGGTGACAGCGAAATTGAATGGGTGAAAAGTGAAAACATTAAGGTTCATGGGCTAGTTAAAATATTTAATCTAACAGCAATCATGGGAAATAAGCTTTTTACACTGGCTATTGCATTGGGTTCAAAGTTCAAACCCATTACATACTTTAATTGTGGAATTAATTATTCAAAGTTACTCCAGTCATACCAAGTCATAATATTTATAATTTCAGCTACCATACCATTACCGTTACAAACGACACCAGACACAGCTCTGGATTATTTACAGCTTTAGTCTATTGCATTTTGTGTCGTTTAAAAACTAGGTAATTTTCATTCACACGTTAGATTTAGATTGCTGGCTACTTAATTTAAAAGCTTGATTTAGATGCTTATCCTAGATTAAACTGTACATTACTCTAGCAATTTAGTTAAGCTGTTGTGCTTAATTTACATAGCCGTAGTGCTTTAGAAAATTTGCACTCAAACTACCAAAAGGTAAGCCAAACCTACAAAATATGTTTAACATTTTACTTTCAAAGATGATATGGTGTCCATTGTGAAGGGATGAATATTTATCGATAAATAAGAATGAATGTCCGATTTCCTAATGCAGCAACATCAACACAATTAAAATCAAGTAAATAAAATGCAATATTTTATGCAATTACATACTGAAAAGTCCAAAAGTTCTAAATGCCACTTGACAAAACGAACTTTCAAACAATTACTTCAAATAAACTAGATATTAACACATGATTAATTACTGATTCAGTTGTAATTTTGTATATATTTAATTTACCTACTCCTTTTCCTTGTACTTCTATCCTTGTTTTGTCACCTGAATTTGTTAAAAGCCGGCACCTGATTTGACACCTGGAACAAAATTACTTTAATTCTGTAGCTTCATTTGACCAATATTAAAACTGCTTATCACAAAATGGCTATAAATTTAACTTATAACAAGGTAAAACACTAATTGCAAAGTAAACAAACATTTACTTGATAAATTTGACATTTTTGACCTTGATCTTTACGTCAAATCATCATTTAAAAATGTACACCAATCAAACTTACCTTTCCTATTTCGTCGTTTATCAAACTATAAAACAAAAAGCTACTGTCAAAATTTAAAGATGAATTTAAGATGATCAATCAGTTTGTCGAGCGAAAGCACATTAAAAACTTGTTACTTTTCAAAACACTTGTCCTTTACTTTCCCAAACCAAAAGCACCTAAAGTACGGAGTAGAGTAGAAAAGTAGAATTACTGTTTTGGTTCTTGGCTTGCAATTGCCAGTCTTCAAATGAAGTAGATAACGCTCTGGATAAACTTTCTATTGGCGCGTCTTGTACAAGTTCATACGGGGCAAGTGGCAACCATGAGTGTGTGTTGTTTCCCTTGTTATATGTCTTTCGTTTCTTGTATCGAATTCAGTGGTTGCAGTTGCAGTTGAAGAAGGAAGAGATTAAGGATCTTTGAAGTAATCTGGTTTTACTGCCAGATTGTAAACTTTGGTTTCGACTTTGTGTACACGCAAATTGATTTACTTCTGGAAATAACTGAGTTTTCAGTCATTTTTCAGTGATTTTTAATGCATTAATTTAACTATTTAATTTTGAAAGTAATTCTGATGATGGACCTCACATGAGTCTTAATGGGTAAAGATGTACAACAACTATAAGATGCAATGTAATGGCCAACGGGTTATTAATTATGATGATTCCCCACTTTTATTTTGGCTTCAAACTTATATTTAAAAAACATTTTCCTCTTTCATAAATCTGTATGATCTCGTGTCGTTCGTGAGGTGAGACTGGTGATGAGAATGCATTTAATGAACACTGATTTGCCAAACAAAAGTTATGTTTTTAAACCAAACAATTTTAAAATGTAGCAATTCGTACGATTCGAAGTAAACATTTAAAAACATGTTTTTTGTTGTTTGGTTAAAATTGTCACAATATGTGCAAAACTGATTTGAATGAGTAGCTATTATTATCTCTTTTGTATTTATTTATTTCGTGCATTTTTACATTCACCGAAACACACTAAATTGTACGCTTTAAATTAATCATTTACATTTACAGGTAGTTAAAGCACTTAGGGTAGGGTACGTTTAAAAATTTAAGTCACTTTGCTTAAAAATATACAACTATGGACATGGACTTATAGTTAAGGTTATTAAAATAACAGAAGAAATATAAGTACACATAATAGTTTATGACGAAGTATTTCAAAGTAAAAGTTGAAGTAAGTACGAAGGGGTAAAAAGAACAATGTAAGTTTTTTTGTATTTAAAATCATCACAGAATTTTGACTTGATTTTGTTAATATTTCCCCAAAACTCAATTTTCTTAAAAATTATTTGGTTTAGGAAACCGTAAAAATTCAGCATGATTTAAGTCATGTCATGTACCATACCTAGTCGTCTTTTTTCTGTACAATATCATTATTTTATGACTACAGATTGGTCCACTGTTAATTTTTCATTGTATTAAGTTTACTGCATAATTTGTAATAATAAACGAACCTAAAGCTGCAATGTACATATTTTTCATTTTTTAGTTTACTATACCGTTTACTCGTGATTTGGGGATATTTAAAAAAAAATTGCTTTATTGCTTGAAATGTTGAATATGAAGTTCCCATCTTTTTTTTCTTTGTGTTGCATAACGAGTGAAACTACAACTTATAATCTTAGCCTAACATTTAAAATTTGTAAGTCATTAATAAATTACTAAAACTTAAGATGTTTTCTCTTCTGAAGATTTCACGTTTTGGTTATTTTCTTTTGCTGGAGGAGGACCTTGTCTTCCTTTAAAGGCAAGCATGGTTCCAGTGATTCCAAGAGCTGCGGCAATACGTCTACCAACTTCTCCAGGAACCATCCTACAAAAGTCAATTAAATCATTTTGTTAATCATTAAATTTGCATTTCACAACCACTTTCATTCAAAATTCATAATAAAAAGTACAAACAATTACATTTTGAGCACAAGAAGGGGATACAAAGAACGCGGCATCACAATTTGTTCTTGATTTGTAAGAATTCCAGCCACAATATCGTTCACAACTGCCTCAGGTTTCAAAATGGAAACGAGTCTGGAAAAAATACATTTAAATTATAGCATTCCACATTTCATAATTATTACAACGCGGTTTTCTTTGTGAAAATTTTATCGGTTTCAGCTCCAGTTAAGATCAGTTTTTAGCACCACAATGCATTTATTTGAAACATTATGCACTTGAAATAACCAGAAGTGGTTTGATCATTAAGGTTTCTTAGTGGTTTTCTTTGTTGTCTGAAACCACACATAACTTATGCAAATCATAATTTTACACCATTAAAATAATAACTCACTTGGACCGAACTCCATCGAACATTCCGGTGTTAATGTAGTATGGGCATACACAGGTCATGTGGATGTTTTTGTAACCTTCAGCCTAAAGAATTCATGAGATATGTAATAAATCATAATTAACAATAGCATTGTGACGTCATATTTTATGATTATTTTAAAGCATTTTTCAATGTAGCTACCCTAAGTTCATTTTGGACGGCTTCATTTATTCCAATGGCAGCATATTTGGAGGCACAGTAGTCAACTAATCTATTCACACCTATAAGGCCAGCAGTGGAAGCAATCGTGACAATGTGACCACGGTTATCTTTCATCATTTCAGGAAGGAAAGCTTTCAAAGTCTGAAAATCAAAAGCAAATTAAATCTATAAATATACTTTTTATCACACATTTTTAGTAATTTCCTGAAGACAACGACCCGTGATTTAAAAAAGATTAAATGACCAATATGCAATTCGTTTTGTTTGCTCAATAATTTTTTTTCTTTCCATAATTGTCCATTTCACGCATCACCAAAAATATTTTGCATTTCTTCATTCTTTCAAAGTTACCTGTCGTCAAATCATTTTTTACACTGCAAATGTCAATCCATATTACGATTAACGTATACGTGAATTAATGTGATGCATATTTTGAAACTAAACATCTTTTAAAACTTTTTTAATAAATAGCCGTGGCCGTGGTGGTTACATCAATTTGTCAGTATACTGTAATGAGTTGATCAACGTTACATGTAAATGTTGCGTATGATTTTCGCGAGGACAAGATGAAATCCTCGTTCGTTGCCACAAATTTTTACTACTGGTTCGTTTGATAATGATAACAATTGTCAAATTCGAAGGTAAACGTTCAACCAAGTAAAGTGGTGGTGGTATCATCTTTCGCAACAACTCATCCGTCAAGTTTTACGAATGAATCCAAAAAGGCTTATTACTCCATTCCACTGCTAACTAAACTGCCTACTAACCAAGTTGCATTGCTCTTTGCAAATTTACAAATGTTTTTTTCCTTTCCTTTTCATATTTCACATTTACCAATATTGCTATCATCAAAAAATATCAGAATCTTTTTGTCTTTAAAAATCTACGATGATAGCCACAAGAAAAAAAAAACCTTGCTTTTATGCAAGTATGTATACTAATCATAAAATTCGTAATGTAATGTTCATCGCCATCATCATCAACTATGTAGCTTTAATGATGCACGTGGTGCAATCTCTGAAATTTGCAGAAGATGATAATCTCACATCACACCACAATAATCATCTTTTAAAACACTCTTGTTTTACACACATTTTTAAACGTGTACAACGTTTTATATTGCGAAATTTTTTGAAAATAAAATTTGCTGAAATTATAATATTTTATTGTTTTTATTTTACCCAGAAATTGGACATCGTATTGACCACCATAGTTTTCTCAATCATGGCATCCGGAATTTCCAAAAACTTTTTTCCAGAGACGACTCCTGCATTATTGATGAGAATTTCAACCTTGCCCACTTCCTCCTTCACCTTTTGCGCAACTTCGTAGATATTCTCTCTGGAGGAAACGTCCACTTGATAACCGTGCGCCTTGCCACCAGCATTACGGATCTCTTTGACGGTCTCATCATTGCCTAAAAACATGAAAAATAAATTTAATAATTTGTAATATACGGAAAACGTTTAAAAAAGTGCAGCCACTCTACAATTATCATTAACTATGCTAATTATGCTTTTTAAAAAGTATTTAACATCTCCGCCCACATAATTATACTAGTTTTATCTCTTTGATGACATACATGCACGAAATGCATACTGAGCTTATTTTGAAATCGACAACTGAAACATCTTCATCTTTAAAATTTAAAAACAAATATCTTTACATCTTCAAAAAATCTCTGAATTTATCTCTGAAGATAAGAAACATCACAAATAACCCTAACGTATTGTTCATCAAATGGGAGTAAGCCGCTGCACCCTTTGCACCCATTTTACGCATGCTCACCCAACCGTGATATATGAAGGTGCATTATACAGATTACCACATGACATGACATGTGATTTCGCAAACTTTTAAGAGAATAAATTGCAATTTACTCTGCGGCAAAACTTCACAGTCTGCCAATATTGTGCATTTAACACCCCTAGCCAACCCTTATCGTCATTGATGTACGTATTTTATATTTTTTAACGCGATGATGGCAAAAAGTGCACTACAAACAGTAACGTTCCTCTTTACTGATGCTCGTTATCTGCAAAATATATCAAAACAATTAAATTGACCAAAACGACAACATGGTCATTTTTGCTGCATATTTATTGAATTGCATTGCGTGTGTTTGTATGAACAATAGAATTATTTCGTTGCACACAAGAATGATCATACTATCAGCATATAAATCGCATAATCAAGTTTAAGGCGACTATGTTGACTTGACACATCAAGAATACTAATGTTATTACAATTCATTTGTTAGATAAGCGTTGTAACATACTAATTTGTCCTAAGGCTTCTTTACTTTTCTGCATTCAAAATGATAATGATGGTGAAATTAATGATTATAGAGGCAAAATATTCTACTGCATTGGTTTTAGTCTTATTTGAATGTCAAGAGCCAAAGCCAAGGGCAAATGCGTTCAAGAAACTTCTTGATAAGCCTACAAAAAGATCATAATCATTAATAGAGTACAAAGCAGGGTATGAAAAAATGGTACTTATTTCACGTGCGTGAATAAATTTCTTGGAAGGAGAGAAACAACAGGTTTTTCTCTCCTGGGATTTTTTACCTGCGTAATAGATAATGAGTCGTCCGGCAAAAATATTGAATATGTTTGTAAATACTACAAAAGTTTGCGATCAGATCAGCAGATGAATTGAAGCGTGAAAAAAATGTGAGTATGTATGAATATTTTGTAGACAGATTGAAGCATGCAGTTAAAACGTGTCTGAGAAAATTTGGACAGCAGCCCTTTGTTATACAGAACGAACCAGAACCAGACACCAGCGAAGATGAGGCAGGGCAGAATAGTAATTATGTTTTGATGAGTGCAAAAGTAAACTTATTTTTGTACCTATCTTAGTACCTTCCATGCATGCCATGATGATGCAGTGCAGGAGGCAGATTGTATGATTGACTTACCAGCCTTATTGATATCCCATGCTACAATCACAGCTCCATGATTCAAGGCAAGCTTCTTGGCCATTAATCTTCCAATTCCGCTTCCAGCTCCAGTCACAAGCACAACCTGATCGGTAATGTCCTTGTATCGGAAGCGTCTTGGGATGAGACTCAGGACAACGGCAACTGTGATGCCATAAATGGCATATCCCACCGCTCCCATCAGTTCCATCACTGTCTCCATGTCCTTTTGGAAGTTGGACTTTTCTGAAACCTCAGTTTTAGTTTCGTCCACAACAACATTATTTTCAGCAGCTTTGCGTTCCCGATAAGTTTTTAATGGGCTAGTAAGCATTTGCAGGTAGCAGTTAGCAGTAACGGACACATTGCGGCGGTGCTGCTGATGACTGTTAGTATTATGACTGGTAGCATGCACATTGATTGTATTATTGTTGTGGTTCACAACAGATGTGCCCTTTAGTATGGACTCCGGTACGGGTTGGATAACATCTTCCGGGTTTTTTTGGCCCATTATTTTTCCCGGCTGTTGTTGGAGTGTTTGAGGGGGCTGTTGAAGCCCGTCGTATATACAAGGCATTGCAGCAGTTTCTGTTGTGCTCATTACTCAACAGCACAAAAATATATGAGGAATTACTCCTTTTCTCTTTCCCTTTTTCCAATTAAGCTTCTAGATCAATATGCAATGTAAAATTCAAGAGGAATTTTAGAACTTTGGGTTTAATTTTTACAAAAATTGATGAAAGTGAACTGGGTTACTTGCTTTCATAATTGTTCAGAAGCAAACAATTTTTTCATGAGTATTTAAATAGCAAATGAATGAAAGATTTTGAAATAGAAAAGTTAATACTCTGGGAAAAAATATTAGCACGCTGAACCATTAATCCAGTTTAATTCAATAACACAGGGGTAAAATGAGACACGTACACTTCCACCACACCACTGTCTTTCACACAAAAATTCCAAAATCACTCTTGACTCTCTTGACACTCTATTTTTTACAGAGTGCTATTCACAAGTCAAAATAGACAAACCACTTATTAAATGAATTTAAATTGTTTACGATGTATAATTTTCCTCAAAAAGTTCTGGGTTCGTTCCGTGACAGTTTTTTGAATAAATATAATATTTTTCCTCAAAAAAATAAAACCTACTTTTTTCTCCTCTGATTATAAAACCAGATTTAAGCGAAAAGGTGGTCTTTTTAGCCTACTAGAAGAAACTAGGAGTTTTATGATTACAGTATTTTGCTCCTAAATGAGATGGAATGTAATGCACTCTTTAATCAAAAGTGTGCTTAGTCTCTGGTAAAATTATATACTTTGTTTCTTGGTGCTAACAACTGCTTACTTTTTAAAGCAGTCCTGACTAAAGCCACATTACGACTGACTCTTCCTTTCCTTTTGCAAAATGCATGCAAAATCCTTTAAAAAATAATGTTCACTCAAGAAAAAAATGAAGCACTTAATGACGCTTCTCGTTGTATGAATTGTGTGTTGTGTGTGTATGTGCGTACATTTGATTTTGGGATGTGAGGGCACATGACTCGTAAAGACAAAGACTATCCATCCACCTGCACCACCTGATATACAACTTAACTGGCTTTACTAATGATGACTAACAACAGAGCAGGATCATCGTCGTCTCGCCATGCCACCACCAGGTCCTCTCAAGTCAAGTCAAGTAAAAGTAATCACAATCACAGGTATAAAGTAAAAACAACAATCGCATTAACATTTTGCTGCATGACTATTTGCTACTGATGATGATGATGTATGAATGCTTTGCGCTATATCGTGCAGATTACATGCCTCGAAGAATACTTACTGCGTATCCGATATTTTATGATAAAAACACAAATATCAATTTTATATTTTCATTTGATTCACACATACAACATGCATGCATGCAATATGCTTGTAATTTTTTATATATTATGTGTAAACTTGCTTTAAAGATGCATGGAAAGAAACAGAATAGGTTTTTTGCCTTGATTGTCTTGAGTCCAATTTTCAAGACATTTATAAATGTGTATTAGCCCTATCCATACATTCCATTGCATTGATAAGATCAATTCTCTTCTGCTATATTTTTCCCAGCAAATTTCCTCTGTATTAAATCCATACTATGCGTTACTACTTACGGAGGCTACGGTCAATTAATGCATTTCATACCAATTATAAGAATCGTAAATCGTTATAACGTTTTATCATGAACACCAGTGAGTATTAAAGGTGATGTTTATTGTATGTATGTAATAAATGTAGTCTACTCTACGCGCGCGCGTGTCATTTTTAATGCTGAAGTTACATACATCAAGTTATATAATGTTGAATGAAATTGAAGAATGCTTTGCATTGGGTCTATGAATTTTTAATTATATTTTGCATACTCGATAATTTTTTTCCCAGGTAGGATACAATGAATAAGGTGGGGAGTGTACGTACGCATGTTAGTTTTTAAAATGGTCTGAGAAAATCCTTATTCCTGAATTTTATGTGTGTTACTTAAGGAAGCAGAATGAAATAAAAGTAGAAAATAATGGGTTTTAATGTCAATTAAAGTGTGGAAGTATTTAAATAACACATGGCGCACAAATTTTTTGACAATGACTATGATTTTAGTTTTTGTTTGAGGGCATGGGCATACGTACGAGCAACGCTACATTTCCAAAATTTGGTTAATCAGTTCATGAGAAGGTTTTGATCATGGAATTAGTTAAAAAGCCTTCGCAAAGTCCTTCAATGAAAAAGATGAAGTTGTGTTTTATGAACTCATTGATAATTAAAACAGTTTTGTGCTTATCTGCTCATCATCACATGCAGCATAACAATCAGTCAGTCGAATAAGCCAAGCCACTCATCATTATTAAGGGTTTTAAGGTTCATATATCATGAATAATGGAAGCATGCACGTTATACCAGACTGTGATTATTCTACATGTCTCGCTTGTAGACAATGTAATTGTTGCAAATTGATGCTGAGCACGCATACTTTAACAGAAAAATCCAACTTTATCTTTAAAAATGTATTAAAAGATGTATCTTTATGTCTCGTGTTTGTGGTCGCTCATTAATTTAATTTTTTCTTCTATACAGCTACCATTCCTATTTAACCAACAAATTACAGTAGTACTAATATCAATTCCAATTTACTGAAGTCAGCCAAACATAATTTGCGCACGCATGTGTGTAACTTTAAACACAGTGTCTCTGATTTTTTTAGAATAACTTAAGCCTAAGGGTATGTTAAGGATGTGACATGCGTATTGCGTAATTTTAATAATAATGTACTTTTGCATATTAGTCATGTACATAACATGATTTAATGGGCAAAAAATTGCGGTTTGTCATATTGTCATCATGTACTGATCAAGCCTGCAGGTACTGATCACATTAGGGTTTTAGTTTTTACTTATTTCATGTTTTATTTGCAAAAAAATGACACAAATTCTTCAGTGGGATATTAAGTAATGTGATAAAAAGTCCCTTTTGTTTTCCAAAATGTACCTATCGGACCCCTTAAATGAGGTGTTCAATTGAATCCCACACGATTTGTTTCCTCACATCTAAATTCTAAAAACTTTTTTCACACAAGAATTAATATTTAGGTGGTACGCGTTTAAAGATAAAAGGCCGGGTATGTTTCATCATCACATAATCATTCACAGAAATATCATGCTAATTAGTCAAATTAGTATCAAGAAACAATTTATTTTATTGTAGACATTTCTGAACAAAATTTCGACGTGTTGGCGTTCGATTGGCAAAATATAACAATGCTTTTCATGTAATGCTGTATCGTAGTAAGTAATTTTATAACAATGTAATCTGCATGCACAAATATCCGTGAATCGATAGATTATCTACTTCAACAATGACCTCTAGCAGATTCGTGTTTTTTGATAAATATTGAAAATAAAAGTAACCAAATTTGTAGGAATTATGCAACAATCATGTAGGTACTAGTTCAATCTACTAAAACATTGTCTCTTCACAATGTCTTGTCAGCAATACATGCATTTTTGTGATTGCATTTTTGCTGTAACTCAAATGTGATTATTTACATGTTTTTTAAAGCTTAGATAGGTCGTCGCCGTCAATTTGTATAATATTGCAAACAAGGAGTGTTATATAATAAAGTATATAAAGTATAATATATACATACATATATTTAATTGAGTTGGTCTAGCCAAAAAATGTACTCTCACAAAAGTCACGACCAAGCAAAATATAATAGCAAAGTAGATTACGCAAGGAAAATAGTACAATCCTTAATCAAGTAAAGTTCATGTTCTGTTCTGTATTTTTTAGTGTTGGTTGCAGATAAAATTATGTAGACAAGTAAGGGATGAACTAGCATGTTTCTTCTGTTTATTGGAGATTCGCATAATATTTGTATTATAAGGGCAAAATTTTTACCAGTGAAGTATATGGCATATATTTCTACAAATTATGTATACAGAGATGGCCTTCTACAAAAACTTGTGGTCAGTTGGCACTTGAATTTATGAGACGACTATGATGCCAATTGTTTTGTAGTAAGTAGCCCTTAAAATTACATTATGATGACTGCCTATGCGTCAGCTTCAGCTTTAATGTTGTTCTTTGGCGTAATTCTTGCGTGGCAAAGGGCAGAGGCGCAACCCATTGTATTTGTATAACCAGCAACTCATCTACCTCACCAGAACAACACGATGGATGATTATTTAGAGGGAATCATTTTAAGGGAATGTGAGTGTCCATTCACTCATATACATCTCATGTCATGTCCACAATGCAAATATTGTGTGCGAAATGGATGTGCACGCATGGATAAGGAATGTTTTTTATGCGATGATCTTGGTTAGGTTATTGACATGTCCAAAAAAATGTAACCTCTACCTTCATACTTGCATTATATGTATTGTACTGCTAATTTATTACAAAGATTCAAATAAAAGAGTGCAGTGCAATGTTCGTTCAGCGTCATCGAGCGATACTTTGAATTTTAATGTAAATTGAAGCACTAAAAAATGGTGAGCTGGTGAGGTATGGTTGATAACCAAATGTATTGGTCATTGTAACAGCGTCAACTTTGGGATGCTGGGCTGGGGTAGCAGTGGAGGTTTGAAGGGGATTGCAACATTTTATTTTTGTCTACTTGTAAGATTTTTGATCTATATAGCTGTTTGATAATAATATAAATGTGTGATTTCAGAGAACGAGAGTGAAATGAATGAAAATAGCATTATCTTCGGTTAGTAACTCATTTAGATGTTTACTTTTGAAAAAAAACAATTGCATGGCATAACAGAATATTATTATTAAATGCACATGGACATGATACGACAAAAATTGAGATTTTATATAAGAAGCGTGATTGCATTATTGCTTCTCATACATTGCATTGTTTGTTATGCTTAAGTTTTAATGAAATTGTAATACTATTTAATTGGTCATCTCATCACGAAGTTGTTGGGATGACTAGGCAAACAATGTCGTCAAAAAATATAAACTCAGCCATTTACCCAACAAGCAATAAAAACATTGGAAATGGTTCACGTTCACGTAAGAATTGTGTATTTGTAATTGTGTATACTTTTTAATGATGAATAGGTGCTTATAATAATAGCCAGTCTACCAAAATTTCATATTGGTGATCTAATCTACTAAAGCACATTGCCAAGAGCAAAATTCCCATTGACATTTTACTCAAAAACAACTTGTGCAACCATTTTTAAAATATAATTATTCAACACCTTTACAATTTTTTGGCTCTGACCGGTTTGAAGCTTTTTAAACAAAATATTACCACAATGGACTGAGGACAGCAATAGAATCTTGAAACTTGTGCTATTACACAATACAATGACGAATTGAAATAGCCAATAATAGCTGTGTTTTTTGCATGTAAATTCTAACAAGACTTGATTTCCACCAGACCCAAGGTCATATAATGAACAGGGTCAGGTTATTTTGAAAGGCGGTTTCAGAAACTTTTGATATTTGGGAAAATTAAGTATATGGATAAACCACAAGATTACATTTATACATTGTTACAATATACAAACTGGTTACAAGACATTTTGATGGCATGCGCAACTGACAATAACAACTCTACAAAAATTAGACAATCGCTGTCGCTGTACACAATACAAATTAGCTCATATTATCCAAATTACATTTGCAGTACATTTGCATGGTACTTGTTTTAGTAAAAAAATATACTATAATGGAAATGGCACTATAATACATTTCGGATGCAACCACAGTTCCATATATCCTTTATACATTTTGCTATACCACTCACATGCAATGTTTTACAAAGTGCTTCAATTTAAGCGATTCAATTGCAGATTGCAGTGCACCTTTGTGAACAAGCCCAGAACAGTCTTGATGACCTCCAATGTTGGAACATAAAAGTAATGCAAAAAAGTGCTGCAAGAAAATAGAGTGCTTCAATTTCCTGTTTCGCTGACAGTGAGAAATGCCATATAACTGGCCATCTTCCATCTTTATTGCATTACGCATCAGAGCGTGCACAAATTCTGACTGAACACAAAAAGTCTTGCTAAAATGGGGAATATATGTAATTTCATTATAGCATTTTAAGGATGCGCCACCACACTGGGTACGTTTTATTGGACAACTGATTGAAAGCATAGATTCGCTGTTGGCTAAGAGAAGGGACAATTTTAATGTGGTTTATTCTCAATCGTAAACTACCATCCATCCTCGATCATACTTTTGGTGTTGTCTGTTTTATGCTAAACTTTTTTGTATCCGTTTCCTCTAACAATCCAAACCACTCATCATCACTCATATATATTCTACCTGTTTGGTTTACAACAGGACCAACATTGGGAATTGGGATGATGGTTTAGCGTAATTGTCAGCAATCGTGCACTGTTCCTGTTTTGCTTCCTTTCTTAATCATTACACTAATTACACATGAAATGTAAAATTTATGAACACTTCCTCAGAAAAATCTTTGTTTTCATCACGTGCAAAAAATCTAAAAGTGTTACACGCTCTGACACATTCTCTATGCATTATTGCTACAAAACCAAATACAACTATTACAAACTTTTATCTTTCCGTGCGCACGCTATTTTTTTGCATCCATTCCATTTATCATCCTTGACTGATTAAAAACTCTGGATACAAAGAAAAGGAGAACTAGTGCGACAACACAGAACACAACATCATATAATTTTGCAGCTGAATGACATGCTATATATTTTTGCAATTTCAGTAATAATTTGCAAAAAACAAACTTATTTTTAAAAAAAAATCCTTTTGTTTCGATTTTTTGCTGCAAGAATCTTTGGTCGGTTGTCTTTTG
Source organism: Entomobrya multifasciata (assembly GCA_034693345.1). NCBI lineage: Eukaryota > Metazoa > Arthropoda > Collembola > Entomobryomorpha > Entomobryidae > Entomobrya > Entomobrya multifasciata. Next base: position 48,966 of record JAQFXM010000424.1, read on the forward strand.
AGTAAAATTTTATTTTTCATGCATTCATGCAAAGCAGTTTCCGCTAATAAAGCTGTAAACATTAAAAATAGGCGGTACAGAATATGTCAATGCCAATTTTTAAGGTCATAACATACATAACAGTACAGGAATTAAATACTGTTTTGATAGGATGCAACTCAAACTATTTCAAGCAGAAGCATTGAAGCATAATTTGCATGCAAAAGTATAAAAAAATGTGTATTTTGCGTGTAAACAAGCAAAAATTAAATATGCATGGCTTTAGCAAGTAGGCATAGTTTAATAATAACTGTTTTGAAAGGTATCCATACTTTTAAACTTACCATTTTGTTGCTGTTTTTACGTAGTTTCCCACAAGTTCACTCACAATAAATACACAAGCACCACCGGCTTTGAGCTAATTTCAAAATTAGTCGAGTGTAATTGACAAATCCGCTATTATGTCTGTCAGTTTATAATCCTGATCGTTTATATTATTCATTCAGAAAAATAATGAAGTCTAGATTATAAACCAAAAAACAAACATAGGAAACAAGTTGTTCCCTTGTGGGAATCACTTTGCAGACTTTCTCAAGAGTTTTGAAACTTAATAATTCCAGAGAGTTGACTACAAGCTGATATCCTCCTCGAGATGATGTTAAAATGATAACCGTGTAATCACCTTATCATAATTTTTTTTTTTAAATTATACAAAACATGTTTACAATACATTAAGATTAAAAAATTACATTCCAGTGACACTGACACAACTATAATACTTTAAATTAAAACATTCAATGTCATGTGTTGTTTGTCAAGAGATAATGATTAAACTGGTGGAGAAACATTTTGTCATTTTATTTATTAAAGTTTATTTCATTCTGGGTACATAAATGAGTGCATAAAATACATTTCAATAATAACACACATATCATATAATGGTGGTCGGTCAGTCAATGGTCAATGGTCAAGTATAGTATTCCATAAATTTAGCTCAACGTGCGTGAGCTTGATTTAGGAAGTACTTTTATATCCAGCAGAGAGAATCCAGCCACAGAATATTCATTTAGGGACTGAGCTGTGAAAAAAACAGTATGTAATATATTATTTGATAGTACAAAATAGAATGGCTATTTACTCTATATAATACAAAATGTGTCATGTTTGCGTTATATCTGATTGCATGCGATGCAAAATTACTCAAATCTTTTAACGTGTAATCATTATCATGAGTCATGGCATAAAAAAGACCAAAATAAAAATATATATGTTACATGTGTATTTTTTATGAAATAACTATACTTGAATTTAATTTAACTTTTAGCGTTGTTTGCGTTTATAACTAACCGCAAATGTGAAATCCGAAAGCACAGTTTAAAAATAATTTTGTTCATCTATACTATTAACAGTGCTTCAAATTTTGATAAATTTTCCAGTTTTGGAAGAAAAAAATTGGATACTTATTTTTCCAAATATATTTGTACCTTTACTAACTCAGATTTATAATAATAAAAGGCTGAAAATGTTTTTGATTTTGAACCAAGCAATTTTTCAAGCACATAATGTTCTCTTTCCGACAATTTGTAATAGGTCTGCACATTTTTTCTCCAGTAACTTCATATAACAATAAAGTGCTTTGTATTTTAGTATGCGTCTCATTTACATGAAATTAAAATTCGATGGTCTGATTAAATCATCATTGAACTATGACCCCGTATTTGATGAACATCTTTCGCAATTGAAAAAGTATGCAAAACGTAATGATGATAATGATAACCAATTAACAATGTTTAATTGAAGTTGAAGTACTTAAGGAAAGCGTGCAAACCTAGTTTTATTTTGACAGCTGGGCATTGAAAATGGTTTAAAACATAAATGTCCGAAACCATTTGAATCCAAAAATCATGTAATTAAATCTTAAACAAGGCCATGATGCTCTATTATATCTGGATGGAATCTGGAAGATTCATGATATTGTCCTAGTCATTTCATTTATCACGATTGTCTTTTGGGGGTAAATGAGATAAGTGATGGAATTTGTTTGCTAAACATAAGTGTTTGCAAATTTGCATTGCAATGAGTATAAAATAAAAATTATGGACTTTCCCATCCCATTTATTTTATAATTACGCACATGTAATTTGTTAATGGCACAAACAACTGAAACATTTTTTTCTGGAAATATTAGAGGAAAAGTGCAGTGTAACTGACCTGCTGTAAAATGTCGACGTTCTCAGTTCATAGTAATATTTTTACGGATGACTAATGTGTAGTAGAACATGAACTTACAACAGGTACTGGTACAACGAAATTAACTGAATCCAGTTTTCCCACACTGTATAGCCTAGGTTCAAAATACAGTGAGTGAGGATTTCTTGACTGGTTCTTGACACATGCGTGAGAACATACACACGATACACGTACGCCAGAACCGTGGCATCGAGAACGGATTGCTGGAATAATGTAGCCGTTAGTACCGAAGGAGAAATGTTTTGAAAAATTAGTATCATTTCTCAGTCTTGCAGACATGATTTCTATCTCTATTTAATGATCATCCCACTATTAACCAGACAATGGGAAACTATAATTATGTAAGTTCACTCCATGTTTGAGATTTATCGCCACAATGTTACGTTTATATTTTTCAAGATATATAGGTTAAAATGTAATTTTTAATCTTAAATTGGTGTATGATGTGGTAGTCTATACACTTGAATGCATAGATGGGCATTGGCTATACCCACCACACACCCTCCACACATAAGCTCACCAATACCTTACCACACACAACCAC
>JAQFXM010000425.1:0-51682 GCA_034693345.1 Entomobrya multifasciata
ATTGGCATCAAACTTTGTCAAGAGACCATAGTCTAAAACTCAATAGGTTTGGAGAAACATACTGATAAAGTTTATATGGACAAAAAAATATAATTGATTTTTTTACTTCTAAACTTAAAAAATCAGTAAAAAATACTTCTTGCACTTCTTTATTTACTTTACTTAAGTACTAGTTTGAACGTTTATTGGTTTGAATAAACTTTTTGGGAAATCGTATTTGTATATGTAATACTTTTATATTTTAGTCAATTTAGATTTTTTGGAAGACGTTTCTTGAAAACAAGTTTCGGAACATATATTTTTAAAAATATATTTTGTACTTGTATGGCAATTTGATTGATTTGATTGCATGATTATTTGCTAAAAAGTAATCAAGAGTTAACATTTCCTCCTATTCACTTATCTGTTCTCTGTCCATTATAAAAACTAAAAAAGCACCATAAGAAATTGAAATGACCTTCTTGTCATTTTATCACATTTTAATGCAGAATTTATTTTATTTATCAGTTCGACAATACGTCTTCGTTTTTTAGATTTAAAGAGCATTTTCAGTAAGGTTAGTATACTGACGGACAAAAATTTACGCAAATGTAAATCATATTTTGTTACCCAATACTCCCTGTCCACCTGCCAGTTTATGATAACACGCGGGCACAAAAAAGGTTTGTTCTTGTGAAAGTTGAACAAGACTGTTGATACATATATTACTGTATAAGAAATGAGTAAACGTCAAATGTGCACTGCATATCCTCCCTGGTGGAATCGTTCCAACTATTAGGATCAAACTACTCTAGATTAGGATAACAGAATTAATGTTTCCCATTCACACTGACAAATAACAGAAAAGCGTTTAAATATATTTATATCCACACTTTGTGCACACCATTCACATGACAAGCTTTTTTATGATCGACTATCTCAATACTGCACATATTGATCTTATTTATTCAGGATGCTGAGGTTAGCTGACTCTTCTAAGCCAACAAAATACAAAAAATAATATCACACTTTTATGTTTTACGTAATCTTTGACCTAATCCAATACTTTTTACATCATATATCATACTCAAAGCAATTCATCAAATATGGAGGATGATCTGATCTCGTGCTTTTCAACAGTTGACGTTAGTAATTTAAAGTCAAACTCAAGTTCTACATCAAACGTACATACATAACCTGTACTATCTTATTGATTATCTCACTACATTTATTTAACATTTTGGTGTCATTAATCCTTGCAAAAATGTTTTTAAAAAATATAGTAAAGATTGATGACATGGACATTGAAAAGGAAAATATTATGTACGCCTAGTTTCCTTCGTTTATAAATTGATATCTTTGCTTGTCGTCTCCCTATAATTTCAATACACAATTCTATAAATATTCTTATACAAGTTATCTATCAGATATATAATCTTAATGTGCATGCAATAATGTCAGAAACTTTGGCGAAATTCAGTCTCAACAAAACTCGGTTTTATTCAGCATGGAGCCAAAATAAAAAGTTATTTGATCATTTTCATATAAAATTACTTCCACGTGATGCACCCAAACCTCGACTTTGCAAACGTAATAAAATGCAATGCTGTCTATGTCTGATCTGCCTGTATCAATTTTTTTTGTTTTTTAAAGTTCAACACGTTATACGATAGTCCGCCTCCTAGCTTTTCGATATGATAAGTGTGTGTTCCGGCTCATAACCACTATACAGCACTTCCCAATTTACAAGCTACATGAATTTCCGTAAAGCTCCCACTCTACACTATAAAATTTCAAATTTGGCGTAGTCTGTGGTGACTTTATAATGTTTCATATTTCTTAACATTCCGCTGCACATCCAACAGACTGTAGATTCAATACATATTTCAATATAATTTTACTTTTATATAACACTTCCAAAGTATTAATGCAGTAAAATCATGAAATATTATTTTACGATTTTTTTCCTCCTCTTCCGACGTGTTTCTATCGTACATCGTATGAAAATGTCTTTTCCGATTCATGTGCTTATAATTACTGTTCTTGTACAGCATCCTGGGTGCCGAGCGGTGTACAGATCAAAATTGTACGTTGTGCGCCGGCATAAAGAATGATATGATGACGGTGATGATTTTATTGGCACGGGTTGAGGAAACTGTATTAATTTTTTAGGAACCTGCAAAATGTTTACTTGTATAAACATGCATATTATGCACATTACAAATATAAATTTGTATACGTCTTCGTTGATAATTTAAAAAAATATATGTATGTACATCTGAAAAAAGACCGGATCTTGAAACAAACGGAGCATCAGTTTTTCAGTTGTTATCTAGCGTGAAGGCATGATGGGTTCTTGCTCCAAAACTGTATATTAAGTGTGTCGTGCCGTGTCACAGTTTGTTCACGACTCAACTGTTAGTAAAATCAAACAAGTGGGAAAACATTTTATGCAGTAATATTGCATTAGGAAACAACGCCAGAGTAGCAATCGAACAATTTGTTTGAGTACATGGAATCATTCGTGAAAATGAGTGTTTGATTGTTACTTCACCACACCCCGGCATGGAAAAGAAAGGTGTTCAGTTATCAAAAATCAATTTGGTTTATTTGGTGAGGGTGATGTAACTAACTGTGTGACATTTACCATACACTACGTAATAAGGACTGTATGATATTTCGTACTTGAGCACATATTTTGAAGGTGTTATCGTTGTCACTCAACTATGCTTGTTGTAACAATGGATGAGACGGATGATGATGACCCATGGACGCGTAAACGAACAGTTACCACAATAGCTATTATAGACATTGTAAGTACCTGTTATTCATTGTGTCTAAGAGTCAGTTACAAAATTTTAATTGATGATGATGTGTGCTAAATATTTTGCAGCTACTTGCATTTTTCTTAATTGGGTACGCTGGAGTACGTTTGCTATCCAATGATTTTACAGACCAAACCATAGTGTATGTATTATACAGTGAAGAAAGTGAGTTTTTCTCGTTACATTTTGAAACGATTGCAAAGATGTAGTAAGTATTGGACAGTTTTGTAATGATTTTCTTTAATTTTTTAAGGCGTCTTCCTGTCAATGGTTTACTGGTTAACAATATTCACCTTACTGAGTTTACAAGTAGTCATCGCGTTCTTCTTGCTTACCGCAACAAACGATGTATGAAAATATTAATTTGTAGTTCGATATTCGACTATGTTTCTTTCATGAACCTGTTGAATGATTTAATTTTGGGGTTATGTGTGTATAGATGTCGACTGATCCAGAGGAAATGATTGATAAATGCAAATGGTGGCGTATTCTGTCTCAAGTTTTGTTCTTCGCCCTTGTCATTGATCTTCTCTTCTTGCTTTATGACCACCTGGTTAACGGACGGCGTCTTAGGGAAGTACGGATTTCAGCGGTTTTGTTTGAAGTAATCTTCAGATTGTATGGTATATATTTTATTGGCAAATTTATAAGTGACCTTAAAACTTTATTCCAAGCACCTATAATTCAGTATGACAAGAATGGTACCCCTATTCCACCAACTCCCCCTTTAAAAGCCAAAAGATCCATTCCTGTGGATAACAATAACAGAGAAAATGAAAACGGTGTGTAGGCGATTTATTCAAAGTATAAAATTTTCATCATAAAAAAGCTTTAAAAGAATTATTATATACATAGCTTAATGTTCATTATTCCATGAAAAATCGATTTACAATTTGTGCATAAATAAGTTCAGAACACATTTTATTTATACTTTTATTACTACTATGTAGAAAGATTTATATTTTTATTGACTATTTACAAATCGTAAAAGTAATGCGATTGTCCAAGGTTTCTTCTCCATCATGCTATGGTTCGTTTTAAACAGATAGATATATATAATCTCGTGTAGAATTGCGTGTTTAGCAAATTCATGAGTGCTATATGAAATTTGTATCCAGCTAACCAGTTTCAGAGATCTACATAGGACATTGATATTGATCAAAGTCAGTAATCATAACGAAATGATGTTTTTACTTCACATATTTACATGAATTCTGTTTAATGGAATCAATCATTTCTCTCACCACGCGATTCCGTTTCCAGAAAATTGATTACAAATATAGCAATCAAATATCACATCACTATTGATTATATGTTATAGTAATGTACGTTTAAAATAAACTGTTTAATTACCATACTGACTGAATTTAAAAGGACCATGAATAAATAAAACCAGGTTATCTCTCATGCATATCAACGGGGTGGCGTGGCGATACCATCATTTACTCCTCTGCCAAAGAAAATCTGTTACAATTCATAGTCAATTTAAACAGATTACTGCAGACATATCTATCTTGACAATCAGCGAAAATTAAAATAAGATGTGGTACTTAGAATTAAAACCGAATAAGATGCATCTGTATCTGTTTTTAGTTTGATGTGGTATGCTTGTTTGATATTTTGTTGTTTTATTTGGGTGATTTTCAATTTCACATCATCAGAAGTTTAAAACGTGAGATTAGAATGTTTGGAAGTGATGGGCAAAATTCCAATATCTTTCTGTTAGGAAATTATTATTGGATGGAGGCGTATGTACCAACAACAAGCCATCATCACAGCAAAAATAGCAATAATCAAATGAAAGAGTACTTTGTTCGTTCACTATCCAAACGCGTTAAAAAAAGTAGCACTTTCTGCTCAGGGATGAGAGACAGCTTTGACAGTTGAAGGAGAGAAATTGCATCACATGAGTGAGTTGACAATTAAGTTGTTCATATGATTTCTTCCATTTTGATTAAAATTGCTCTCTTTGGGCCACCCACATTTATCAATTTTTCCATGTCTTCTTCTCGACCAGTTTAATCGACTGTCGACCGCCCTACAGAATTTTTTAAAGCTTAATTTAAATTCACCTTTTACGATACCATAAAATTTAACAGAAATGTAATCAAATCATAAAAGAAAGGATGATGGTAGCTGATGAAAAATGCTCTGACGATGTCAGTGTGTTGATACCGTGAAATTTAACTTGCGTCATGTTTGTCCACAAACTTGCCAGATCAATTTCTCTCACCGTGAACGCGTAAAACTTTCTCTCTTAAACTATGTCGAAATGAAGGCAAGAATAGTGTAAAAAAAGTTGAAAATGGGTTGAAGAAAAGTGTGCAGCTGTTGTGTCAACTAAATTTCCTCTTCAGATAATTTCAAATCTGATACGGGCATGTCACGCGTATTAAAATAAAAGAGATACATACTGCTTTACCATATTATGACATGCCAAAAAATGCCAATTTAGTAAGTAAAAAGTAAAAGGAGTACGTGCTACTTGGCTAGTTGCTGTCTATGACTTATAATAAAAATAAAACATAACACTAAAACTATAATTTGGTTAAAATTTTATTGTTGTAAATACTGCGTTACGTTATTACTACAGTAAATAATACATTTTTCTTAAAAACACAAAATAAAAAATGATTCGTTTACAGAATAGCATACAAAATCACTTTTTCTTACTGTCATACCCTTCGGCAATATAAATTTGTTTTTAGATTATTTTAAATAATTGTGGTACAGTCCTCGTAATTTTTTAATAATATTGACTTTTAAAGAATTTCTTGTTTGACCCAAAAAAACACGAGTGAAACACCATGCATTCATATTGCTTTTGTCTTATTTTTTTATGAAGAGCAGCTAAAACAACAAAGAAGATTTGGAAGTTGAGATGAGAAGAATTGATTTTTTGTTTCGTATGTACAAGAATAACAAATAGATATTTTAAAGTATAATGTCAACTGTTTTAATTAAATAATTGTAATACAAAAAATAAGTAACGTATTTCGTTATCACTATTTTTAAGCAAAGCCACATCATCAAAATATGTATATTATGTTGAATAAAATAAAATTTTACAATGCGACACATTTTCGACAATTTGCTGACTTGTTTTCGTGCGCTTATTAATTTAGTAATGCAGTACAACAAACATCTTTCTTTTTACTAGTCTACAATCACTACACAATGACTTCAGTACAGATACTTAAATGTTTGACTCATCAAAGTCCAATATATTGGTAGAGAAATATAATATATTTAATATTATTAGGATAAAACAGGAATAACTATTTCAAAAAAGGACTACTACAACAGGCAAGTACTTTTTACTCCAGCAAGTCAATCAACATTTCCAACACTGCTTTGGCACTATTTTCAGGCGTAAGTAAAAATTCTAGATATGATCGCTTGTATGGAGAAATGGATGACTCCACGTTACGTTGTAATGTTTGCTCAACAGCTTCTTTCATACACATCGCCCTTTCTCTGTCCAGCCATTGTTGAATTGCTCTTTCTGATCTGAGCTTTTTAAAGCGTTCCATTTCATCCGAGTCACGTTTTGGTGCAAACAGTTTTACTTGTAGGAAGAGTCTGAATTGATCTTGCACAGTTTTCGTTTTGTTCTCATACAAGCGTTTTTGAAGTACTTGACGATCGTTGTCTCCCAACAAGGGAATAGTGCCATCCGAGCCACCGTTCAAGAGCAGTTGTTTCATTGCATTTTCGAAACTGGATGAGGAGTTCCTATATCCCGTTTGCATTTGTCCTGATGCGTTGGATAAATGGGGGATAGGTTGGACGTAGACCAATACTGAAGAAGGTGATGAAGGCTGGTGATTCATTTCAGAATTTCCACGTGCTGCAGAAGTGAACGTAAAATGACCGTCACGTTCATCCATGTTCTGAACTAACACAAGCAAATCGGACATTTTCTCTTTGTCCCAATACGTCATGGCCTGGAGCAGAGCAAAATACTTGTGCAGCAGAGGAACTTGGCTGTTCCGCATGTAGTTCTCCATTGTGTACATGCTGAATTTAGGCATGACGGAAACGAATGCTGAAACAAAAAATAAAATAAAACTTTTATGGCTACCTCAAAATGACAATAAATCAATTTAATTGGAGTTTAATGTATTTTTTTCCTATTCATAAAGTCGTGCGTGTTGGTACACGAGACTTTTGTTAATAGGATTAATTACAAAAATATAAAACAAAAATGAAAGCAATAAAACCCAGCTACTGCATCAATCTGAAATGGATTTACAACCTTTCACAGTACTTCCATTGGTGACATATTCAGAAGCCTTCCAAGTGACGTATGAATCCGGAATGTAATCCTCAAAAGTGGCTGATGTCTCAACGCATGGAAATTCAAACGGAGCTGAAAAGTTGGGTGCAGTTGCACTTTCTTGAATGAGGAGCACACATGACTCATCGCCTAAAGTTGCAGTGTAGAATGCACATCCATGTCCAAGCGGTTTACAGGGTTGTATCATCTGAAAATTAGTCCATCTTAGCTGGCCATTGTTACGCTTACTCAAACTGGCCGATGTTATTTTCATCTAAAAAATCAAGAATCGATTAATTTTTATTCAGGAAACAATTTCAAAAATGCACTATTTGACTAATTTGAATGAATTTAATTACCGGAGTTTGGCTAGCAATCAGCTTCAAGGTTTCCAGGTTCAGTGTTGTAATATGGTTGTATGTAGTTTCCAAATCTCGACTTATCCCATTGTTGACACAGTCTAGATTCATACTAGCCTTCCGTCTAGGTTTACTGGGTGGATTTCCAGGATCTGGATTGTCTGAATTGTGCTGCGGGGTGGAGGGAGAGTCGTTTGGCTTATTATCCGCCCCCGCATTTGGGTTATTAAAAACTGCGGTAAAACTTGGAGCCACTCTGTTGTGTCTGGCAGGTGGGGGTGGTCTCGCAGGCCTCACAGTACCGCCATGTGGGGTAGCAACGCCCACCCGAGTTAGTAAATCCAACGAATGGACTCTTGGAGGGGGTGGTGGGGGCGGACGTCCAGCTATGGTTCCATACGGCTTTCTGTCAAGTGCTTTCACTTGTGCACTGGAAACAACGGGGGCAAGATTGGTTGGTGTAGGTGTTCTACTAGAAGATTGGTCAGGAGCCATTCCCTCTTCTGAAATTTTTATCATTTGGCTCGATCCATTTATTTCAGTCTTCGTCTGACAATTTCCAAAATCATATTTGTTTCCACTGGGCTCCCCTTCTTTCGAGCCAAATCTTAAAAACTTTTTGATCGAGTTGGAGATTTTGTGTTTTTTGTATCCCTTTTCCTTTCCATCCAATCTATCATCTTCATCTCCCATACCTTTATCCTTCTCCCCCAAATTCAGGTCAATTTTGGATAGCTTGTGCATCATGGGACCGAGCCCTTTGAATTTCAATGATGTTGGTGTCAATGTCGCATAGATTTCTTGAGTTCTTGTAATGCTCACTTCATCCGTAGACATTGATCGTTTGTAGGCGGAGCTACTCCCTGCTGGAGATTTTTCAATTCCAGAGTCTTCAATTACGGGATTGCTCTTGTTTTTGTACGCATGAACATGTTGGCTAAATGCTGCACCAGCTCTCTTTCCAATTGTACTGAAAAACTGATTCACTTTTCTTCTCGTTTTTGGACTGGCGGATGATGATCGCTCACGTTTTCCATCAGGGCTTCTATCAGGCGTGGGAGATCTTTCCCGGAGAAATGATTCAGAATCAATTTTCCTGATTCCAATAAACTCAATTCCATCACTTCGTCGCTGAACAACTTTCTCTGTTTCTTCATCACAATCAGAGTCCAAAATGTGTGAACTATTTTGCAAGTTGTAACTACCAATGACAGATTTTCCTGCCTTGTTTAATGTCACAGTTGTGGTGCAGTCATCATAAATATTTTCCTCATCTTCGTCCTCTGTGAAATTTGTTTTATTGTCTACTTTCGTAGATGGAAAATGCATGGGATTCTTGTAGAAGCTCACGTCATCATAAATTTCCTCTGTAGCAGTAATAGTCGTTTGGCTATTTGCATAAATGCCATTGTTCACTGTGTTCTTGGAGGCTGCGGAAGTGTCAGACAATGAAGTGGTGGGAGGTCGTGGTGCGGCTCTTTTGACATTAATCGCCGTATTTCCTCCTGTGTTACCACTGCTAATAGTATGGCTGTCGGGTTCAGACGATGTTGACGATGAAGATGAAGTAGAATCTTTCGGAGAACTGCGATCACTGACGGTATCCAGCGCTTCTGGAATTGATTCAGATGACCCCGAGGCAGACATTTCACTAGCTGACGAGAATAGCACAGAGTCAGGGCTCAATTTTTCTGGTTTTTTAGTTGATCCATCAACCTCATCCACAGATATGAACAAACCACTTTTGGGACCTGTCGTAGCAATTATCTTGACGCGATCTCTGTCATAGTCATTTTCATTGCCAGAGTCAGAACCGGACCCTGATTTTTCATCAGACTCTGAATTTTCAGAGCACTTTTTAATATCAAGACCAGAGTCTTCTAAGCTATCATCAAATTCAGAAGAATCATCAGTTCCGTTACTCCGATTACTTAGGCACTCCCCGAATGGGGGATGACTGAGTTTCCCATTGTTCACAGATGGCTTTAAATCAACTTTCAACTCGGATTTCTTCAATGAATCCGGCTCATTGTTTTTGCATATAACTTGCACAGTTTCAGTTGTGCGGTTCGGCTGCGTTCCTTCTGTTGTTATTACTGTTGTTGTGGATGGGGATGATGGTGATGAAGAAGAGTCAACAATGATGTCTCGCAGGAATGAAGATCGTTTACTGGCAATGCTATTATTGCTTACTGAAGCTTGACTTTTATTGTCTTCGTTTGTCTGCTGAATAATTAAATTGCTACGACCATTTAAATTAGTTCTGTTGCTGGTGTTGTTCTCTGTAATACTTGAGGAAGCAACAAGTACTGTTGTGGATGAGGAACCTTTATTTGTCTCATCATTCACTGAACAGCTTACTGATGAGTCAGAAGGGTTCTTTTGTATTCTTTTAAGGACAGGTTTGGGTCTCAAAGCGGTCCCCTCATTATTGTTACAAGAAGTCAAGGTGGTGGTATTGTTGCTCCATTTGCTTCTTGAGATGGTTGTAACAGGGCTGGTTGAATTGCCACTGGATGAAGTAATGCGATTAGCAACGGTACAGCTACTTGGTATACTGCTGCTTTTACTTCGTGCTGAGTTTGCCTCAGAAGATGATGATGATGACGAAGACGATGTTGCAATGGATTCTTTTGAGCTTCGAATTGTGTTTGTTGGTGTGATTGTACAGGACGAAGATGTTTGTTCCGGTTTAACCTCGATTGTTGTCGATGACCCATTTCCTTTATTTTCTGAAGTCAGTGTAGCAATTACTGCATTTTTCGTGGAAATAGAGCTTGACGACTTGCTACTTGAAACAGTCGTTTCGTTGTTTGTATTATTATGATTGATAATTGAATTGATTGCGGTTGTTGATGATGACGATGATGATGTGGTCGTTTTGCTGTTATTGCTTATTATGCTTTTTGCTGTTGATACCGTTGCTCGTTGTTTGGTAGCTTCTGATTCTTTGGGGGAATTAAACTGATCAGAAATGGAAACGCTTGTGGTTCGGCTGGGGGCTTGGGTGGTGGGTAAAGGAGGTTTTGCACCACTACTGCTCATATTCGGAATACTGCTTCTGGGAGTGAATCTTCTATGTTTTTCAACAGTCTTTTCATTAAGTTCATCGTCAGCAGAGTCCTCGCTAATTTTCTTGTGGATTTTTAGGGGCTCTTTTCTCGTTTCAAAAGTACCGATAGAGACCAATGGCTTTGAGGAACCTTCCATGGATTTGCCCCCAGTGCAACCGACAATTGGTCCTATTTCAATGCATGTTGTTCCCAGTAAATTGGTTTTTATGGAGTTAAAATTTGTATTTTTCTGGGTAAGTCGGTGAAGTTCTTTTTCTTCCAGGGTGTTTGAGTTTTTCTCCATGACCTCGTTTACGGAGGCATTGTCCAAGGGATCATTTGGAGAATCATCTTCATCATCTGAAATGCCTGATGGGCCACCTCCATAACCAATCACACGGACAACCTGAAATTCATTAAACGTGTTTTCTATTAGTTGAAAATAACAGTAAATTCGTTCAAATGCATTAATCGAAATCGTGACATTTTCGATATTTTATACTGACTGCATGCAACACATGTAAATTAAATTTTGCCCAGTATTGCGATTTGCGATGGCTTAAAAAATATTTCATGCATAAACTCATAAATACTTTAAGCATACCACAGAAAATTGCCTTTCAACATTAATATTTATATTTGTCCAATTATAGCATATGAAATTCAGAAATTTGAGCGCAAATATTGTCGGCTTTTCAAAATAAATCAAATGTTTCACCCAGTCCACAGTCTGTCTATTTTTATCTAGCAAGGCTGACGGAAAAAATATTATTTCTTGTGGTTAAATATATTGAAATTATACAGGAAAATGTAATACTGCATTAATTTGTAGAAAATAAAACAACATCAATATATTCACTCCCATGGACCATGACATGAGCTTCTGTATTCATCATCAGTTACATCAGTTGCAAAGGTGTTAAAAAGGAATGCTTTGCAACATCTACGCCTTTGCTAACGTGCTAACTTCTTTTAAACCCAGAGATGAGAGAAGAGAACAAAGGCGTCGGCTGCATGTCTGGAATACATTAAGCTCTCTCTAGCTAGGTTACAAAATATAATCAGTAACAGAGACGTGACAAAAGCTTTGGAATGTAACAAAAAAACTTTTGTGAACTCTCGTCAAGTACGTGTGATGTTGAATATGAGCCGCATATAACATCAAAATAGTCATATATACATTTTACACGTACATTAGAAACTAGTAAAGAATATTTAACCGTGTATATGTATATGATATACTTCGCTGAATGGAATGCGGGGGTTCCAGTGATTTGTGAACTGAAACGCATGTCAAATGGTTTGTTCATTTATCATAATGGTAATGCCTTTTTTGAAAATGCAGTGGAAATTCCTTTGAAGCATTGACATTTTCTTATTCTCACTCCAGCAAACATTCAATTTCCACTTGCCTACATAGTTTTGACGTGCGAACATTTTAACCACAACAACTTGCGTTGTCGAATTTTTATGGACAATTTTGCGGAATTACTGCTTCTAGATGTCGCCTTGTTCAAGCGGTGCCATCTTTTATATATTTTTTTTTTACAATTTAACAACTTATATCGCTACTTTGCTCGTGTAATTGGGAAAGAATTGAAGGCTGTGGAAAATTAGGATTTTCAGCTTTAACTTAACACATTTCTGTGCTTCTTTGTCATGTTTTTTATTTGACATAATACTAACCCAGCCCCTGCCTTCAGGCTTTTCATTTCATTAATTTGTGAAAGCTTTACTACTCGTTATAACACAGTCATGCTCACTTGTCTGTCAATTTGCACGAAAAATTTCATTAACTTTTGTGAACCTTTGCTTGTATAAAACTTGCTTTGTTGGTCGATGCCATGCAGAAGCTACATGCTAGCATCCTTTAAAAATGCATTGAACAATCGAAAACCATAGTTAACCAAACAATCATTACATTGCCAATGCCAAATCGCCACATTTCTAAAAAATATACGACAAAACCAATGATAAAATCCTAAAAGATCCTTTCACCTTTAAAGATTGATGTGAAGCTGTAAAGTAGCACCTGCCAAGGTTAATATTTTAAGCCATAACTGTTGATTTAATAATTGGAAAAAACTCATTTATTAGTTTTTAAAACATGTTGCCAACTTCATTTTAAAATTTCCGACTTTCGATGTTCATTTTTTATATACCTACCATTTGAAACGGTACTTTTGCTTGATGTGCTTGTAATTGACATAAAAGGAATAGCATTGCATTCTTGGTTTGGGCATGCAAGACACAAAGCACACCCAAATCATGGAAAGCATTTTTTCTGCTTCTCATTAGGAAAAAATGCATTTCTTTAAAGTATCTCGTAGTAAAAATGTAAAGGCACCCATTACACATGCAGTTATATTGTTTTGTTCTTTTTTACAAGCAAGAAACCTTGCATTTTAACATATTTATGTTCTTTGTTATGAGCTCTATGTTTGTACAACCACAGAAAACTATGTACACGTACATTGTTTCAGTTTCCATTCAAACAAAATTGGTAGTGCAGTGCTTCAAGAAAAAACCAAACGGCTATTAGGACTATTACGACTATTTTTTAGTTTGTCTCTTAACCACACTTTAATGACATCAAGAACTGCGTAAATGTCTTCCTGTTTTTCCTTAAAAAATAATATACTTATTCCTGTATCATGAATTAACAGCAACTGTTTTGTCATCTCTTATCAATATTTCGTTGGAAATATTTTTGTCCCATATGTGTCCTCTAACAGTTTATGTGGTCATTTTTTTAAACTTCATACAAACAACCAACCCATCAGTGAAAAATTATGGAGACATAAGTTGGCTGTACAAGGTTATAAAACACGTCTTAAGAATTTTATGATCGACAGCAGAGGAGCAAAGAGAATTTCATTCTCTTACTTTTGTTAAGATAAAGACACGCATATAAAAGGAAGATAATAATTTACTTTGAAACCAGCACATTTTTGTTCTTATTTACACATCCACTCGACATTGGATGTTGGATTATTGGATTTTCGTCGATCAATGTTCATTTTCCCTTCTAAATACAATAGACATTTGCTATGTAATACACATTCCTATATTCCTCTTTAGCTTTACAATTTATGCATTGAACTTTGTATGTAGACAAAAGTCAAAATTTTTGAAGGCATAAATATTATAAAAAGTAGGCGTCTCTCGCACTGCACGTCTGCCCTACTACACATCGTGCTTCATTACTGGTTTAGTTAGGATTCCTGATTCTTATATCTAATCTAAATTTCAGTTTATATTCTTTCGCATCATTTGTCATCGGACAAATATTCAATATCACTGCATGCCAAGCCAAAAAGCCAGGCCATTATAATGAATCAACTATTATTTTGAATTTCATTTGTGTATTTTGCAGTAATAATGGTGCAGCTTCGTCTGTAAAAATGTTTATGAAACGTGAAATGTCAATACGTACGTCAGATATAAAACTAGACTAAATAAACTAAAATTTGATTAAAGCATTAAACATATTTAGGTATTTGAATTCGATGACTATGACATATTCATTTTGTATTATTTGATGCACCCGGTAAATAAAAGTATGTTAAAAATAAGACTAAACTCATATTGAATATTAAATATGTAAAGTATGCGTTATGCATCATTAACATTTTAATTAGTGTATGCAAACAGCAACAAATTATTTGCATATAAATAGATATTTTCAAAAATTTCCCTTTGGTTGACTTTTTTCGTTGACCAAAGTTTAGTCAAATGTTTTACCAAGAAATTAATACATTGTTTTCCTTTTGCAGTGGTAAATTGTAAACCAACACGTGGTATATGATATCGTCAAAAAATGACAGATATAAACATATTCACAGCTTTATAAATTTCAAAAGTACATGATGAAAAGTAACCAACAAGCTTGAAAAAAATTAATTTGCTTAACAAATATTTAAGCGTGTAAATAATAATGAAAAGTACAATTGCAAACTGAGTTTTGCGATAGAAATACTGAGAGAGACAAACAGAAAGCTTTATCACAGCAAATGCAATCATCGAAGCATCACATTTTGCAGTCGAAAAAAATACAAAACACTTTCAATGTAGAGAGCTTAGTCATTCATACATATTTTTGAGTGGTAGTAAACATTCATACTTAAATTTCTTTTGTAAAGCCTCTCTCATTAACACCAAACTAAGCAAGCCGATCTGTTTTATGATCTGAATTCGTAATACTGTTTGCTTTCGCTTCGCACTGTTCAATTTCATGACTTTTAAACATCCTTATTACTCACGGCATTGCTCTTGTCATCATTCATGAGTCAAAAAACGAAAAGATGCAATCTCTAAAAACACTCGAATAACTCATGTTTACACATCAATACTAAAGCAAACAATCATCCTGATTCCTACTAATTACTGCCGCTTGGAAGCTTTCTGTGATTACTGATTACCTGTCTCTCGCCAAAGTATATGTATTGGCATAAATGCAAAATAATTCATTTCACTCACGATTGTAATTTTCCATGTGCAATTTATATGAATAATACTTGAAAATCATGTCATTTTCTTTTTAAAAATAGTTAATAATCTTTGTGTTCGCTTACCTCATCAGGAAACCTAACATTTTTATCCTTTTTCCTATGTCCGTTTTTACTCCTTAAAATCCCTTTACTTCTCGGTGCCGCAGTTGGCTTTCCCACTGTTCCATTTCTTGTCACAATCTCACTCCCACTTTGTGTAGCATTGCTACCATTCACACCGGAAAGACCAACTTTTCTCCTATCCAAAATATTTTCTCCACTTCCTCCTCCTCCTCCCACCCCCGCTTTCGTCAACATCTTGCTCCTATTCATCATTCCTCCTTGTTGGGGAGTAATCACTATCACCTCTTTGTTAACACTAGTAGAAAAACTATAATTACTACTTCCACCGCCGCTGCTTGTGCTCCTGATGTTATTAATCACAGCAGTACCATCAGGCGATTCGCGTGAACTACTATTACTTCCAACTATCACCTCATTTTTCTCATAATTCTCCAAATTTTCGCTGTGGTGACTTGCACCACTGATTCCATTATTCCTGCTGCTTGCAACAGGATCCACTTGAGTACCACTACAAGTACCACCACCTGCACCTCCACTGACTTTTTGACTTTGTTGCAGTGCTACAAAGGAAGAGGCCAACACTGACGTAGATGACGACGACGGCACGATGCTTCCCCTCTTAATGCTGTTGGTCGACTGAGGATGACTAAGACCTGTTGAGCCTGATGCTGCTGATGCACCAGTATTCACAGTGCCATTCATACAACCTGTTGCATTACTGGCACTGTTGCTGGCAGTATCACAACCACTGGTAATAGTTATAGCAGTACTTTGTGTAGATTGGGTTGATGTACTGCCTGTAGGAGATAATGCAGTGTCTGTGTGAATGCTGGTACTACTGCTGCAACTGCTGCTGGTGTGAGTATTGTTAAAAATATTTTTACTGGCAATATATGAAGACGATGCATTTCGTCCCATCGTTGAAATTATCGTAGCTGTTGTTGAACTCAAATGAGAAACTACACCAGCAGCGGAGGAAGTCATAGGCTTATTACTATTATCATTGTTATTGTGATTAGGAATGACACTACTATTATCACTTTTTGACGGATGTTGGCTTGTCATCATCCCTTTCCCTTGTTGTATGGCTATTTGTGGCTTGCTGTTTACATGAGAATATGGAGATTGCAGTTGTGTTGATGATTTAGTCAGTGTTCCCTCAGTAGTATTCCTCACTTTTACATTCCCTTCGGTGGTGGTGGATAAAGTTGACGAAACATTATTATAAATACCAACATAATTGATGTTACTTTTGCTTCCACTCAGGCCCGAATGAATTGTTTGTCCTTTCATTGTGGTGAAGGTGGTACTGCTGTTGTGTGCATTGCTATTACTATTGTTATTAGTTCCGGACAATTTTCCATTGCCCATGGTGGCTATACCATTGCTAATCCTTTGAAGACATGATGATGAGGAGTCTTGTTGACCAAACTGCATTGTTGATGATGATATTGCATTGTTACTATTAATTGAAGCAACACATGCATTCACATTTGTTGTCCCTTGAAATCTGTTCTGTTTCTGGGAGAAATTTGGACTCCTTCCCTCATTTTCGGAAGCCGTACTTGTATTTGTACTTGCTGCTGTTTGAAGCCCAGAGTTAACATCAGTTCCTGACTTCCTCAGGTTGTTAAGATTTCTGGGAACAATGGCGGGGGGCATCTTGACACCATTGTTGTTACCACCACCATTTGTTTCGTTGATGTCGTTTTTGGCCGAATTATTTATCTCTGTTGCTGAGTGCTCATCACGCACTCGGAAACAATTCGAGCAGATATCCTTACGCCAAGCGTTTTGCACGAAACCGTGGCATATGGTTGACATTTTGAGGGTATGTATTGTGAATTCGCTTTTTGCAATTCAACAGAAATTACAGCTACAAGTGTGTAGCTTATTTTTATTTTAAAGAAAGGGTAACTTTTAAGTTTCAAGCGTACTCAGCAAGCACGCTTAAAGTCGTAAAATAATTCTACTTCTTCAACATTATACCGAGCTCAGTTAAAAAATATAATGTACAAATATAGGCGTATGTATATATAGTATAAAAGTGTATTTGATTACTATTACTATCGTTCATATTCATATTATACAGACATAAAATTGTAGATAATTTGCAAACATTTCTTAAATTATGCCACTACTTATTTTGCAGTGTGCTGCTGAATAACGGTTAAGCTACGTATAGCACAATGGGGAGCTGTTGCCTATACACTGCAGTTTGTCCTGATTGTGACTTATGTTTATGTGCTACTACCTTATATGTCTAATGAATTTCAGTTTGGTTTCATATTTTTTATGATCATCACTTTTTGTCAATGATTTATTGTCGACTTGCCCTAATCCTATGACTGCTTGTTACGCTTTTCGTTTAAGATTTGCTAAATTTTTCCCCTTGCGTAAGGAGACAAAACAGGTGTAATGAAGTACCCCGCTTTGATTATCGCACTTGTCAGAAAAACATGCGTTCAGTTTTATCTCAGAAGAAACATCTCCACATAAGCAGTTCATTTACTTTGTTTTTTCTTCTTTTCCTTGTCTCCTTTTGCTTAATCAGTGGTTTTGATCACATGCCTTGCATATTATGACTAACAATCATATTATGTTCGATATTTATCATGGTGTCGTTGATGTGTAAATTAGTTAGCGATCAATCATAATTCCTTTGCCTTTAGCCACATTTTGGACGATGACGCTATTATATTAGCACTGCATTAATATTATAATAGAATTCCAATCTTTTGTTCTTTTTCATCCACACTGTTTTATCTTATTAGCAGGGCAGTGACGCGATTATGACTTCAAAAAAAACGCTCTACGCATTGAATATTGGATTTATACGATAAAAGTTGGTAAGCATTTTATGCTCTGTGTTCCATAAGGCTTGACACCTTGCCCTTGCTTACACAGTGCTGCACTCAAACAAAGCACCTTGACTTCCTTTTGTTACCTGATATACCTTCTGCTTATTGTATTGTGTTTCTTAATACAAACTATGTTGTGTCGTTATCAGACCGAAATATCGTGTTTTTGTTATACTATTTCTCGTGTCATATATTACGTAAGTATTAATCAATTAATTGAGATTCACATACATTATCCATCCAATCTCTATTATTAGTCGGCATGTGCACTTGTATCATTAAAATGTATTAGTTTTTTTGCACAATTGATTGAGGGAAGCTTGAGAGTTTATTGTTCTGGCTGGCTCCCGTGTTCAGAACAATGCAAGTAGCGTTAACTAATTTCCGCTCTGGTGTTATTATGCAGTGTAGTTCTTAGGCAATCCAAGTTAGTTCATTCTATTTGCCATTTCTGTCACACGAATCTTGGCGTATCCTTGAAAAACCAAATTTCTCAGCGCGTTGCAATCGATTGAGGGCACTCTATCCACACTTAGCTGTCAATGATGCGTCGTCGTCGTCTTCAAATGAAATCAATTTTCTTCAGACATTACTTTTTTTAATCAGATTTAAACTGGCACGGATGTTCATTAAAGTAGACTTGATGTTTGTTCGGCTCGGCTATATTGTTTATATGGCTGTCATAGAATAGAAACCAGTCCGCAGCAACTGCACAGAGCTTGACTTTCATCTATATTAGTTTTCTGATTCATCTTCATTTTCAAGTATCAGCTTCGAATAAATCATCCCATAAAAAGAATATGGAATATTTGAAGAACAAAAACATGTACTAACGAAAAATCTTGAATAAATCATCAGCACCAATGTCAAAATCCTTTTGATCAGCGTTTTCTTCAAGGCTAAGTTGATTTTTATTTTAGATAATGTAAATACAGTAGTTAATGTATAGATTGAAGGTAAAGAGGAATGAAATTGGGATCATCTCATATCATCCTCATTATTAGCATCGCGTCTTGTCTCCTCCTCAATGACTTGATTTTCAGATAATTTTGTACAGTTTATTTGCGTCGATTGAATAGTCTGCTCATTTGTTAAACGAGATATTGAGACAGATTTGATTTCCTTTTTTCCCCTTCACAAGAAATGACATTGCGCATAGTACACTTATCCATCTCACCAAAAAAGTCGTCTTTAATTTGTAGCTCATCCATACATGAAGACCCATAAAATTCCTATTATCTTACACTTAATACACCAATCCTTCTGAACAAACAGTAAAGAAAGAAGTTCACAACTTGAATCTCCTTTTCATAAGATAGCGTTTTTTACAAGTATTCATTCACGAAGTATTTATCTCAAAGAGAAAAAAAAGGTATACCTCAACAATACAAGCGAAAATCCTCTGTCTATAAAATATGCATAAAAAACGTTGGTGTTCCTGTTGACCGACTTTGACTTTTGGTATTAGCTTACGACTGCGTTCTCTACACACACATTATGTTAATACAGGGACGTGCTCATTCAGTTACTCCTTCTCCCTTCTTCAAAAGTTCTTTTATGTATGCCTTTCATACATACATATATTTCGTGAACAACTTTTTTTATCATACACATGTAACAATGCTGCTGCACATTCATATTCAGTTGTTAAATTACTTTTTTAGTTGCATGTATTTTTTAATATATATGTTAAGTTCAGTTCACCATCTTCACTACACATTGTACCATGTGTGCAATGTGTGCAACGTGTATTGTTACTATTTCTCCTTTAAAAAATATGTATTTGTAAAGTATGTATGTTTTTGGGCTTAAAAGCTTTCTCAAAAGTAAGCCGAGTCTCTTCTCGTCGTAGACATAAAAAATGCTGTTGTTGGTTAAGCACACATTATTTATTTTCGTGTAAAATAAAATGCTGTATAGATCCCCTCAATTTGGGATGATGATAAGATTCATAAGATGGGATGTAATCTAATGTTATTACAAAAGGTCGTTTTTTTCCTTGCACAGAAATTTGACGAGAACGACGGTGGCGGCGGTGGTGGTGATGATAATGATGCGGCAATATTTACTATAAAGGCACCTGTGTCTCCGTCTTCTGGTCTTGTTTAGTTGTGGTTATAATGCAGGGTATTTTCAAGTTGGTATTAGTATTAACGCTTCTTCGTTAGCTCAATTTTTTAAATAAAATTGATCTTGACCATGTAACATACAAGGAGGACGACAAAGGCGTAAACGAAGCATGCATGCATTTTTCTTATTGACGATGATGATGTTCTTGATCTTCATCTGCTATTTTTCACAGATTGCCAACTGTTGGTGCAACAATAAGCAATTTAAAAAGTCCAATGTCCACGTCCACGGTCTAGGCAAAATAATGAATGTGATATTGGTACCAGCGATGAAACCTGTGAAAAAAGATTTTGAAATAAATATAAATTAGCATGTTTGAATTTTTTTATAAAATCAGGTACCTATTTACTTTGTTCAAACGAATGTAAAGTAGAATAAACTATTGTGCTAGCGCATCATTTTCAAATGAAATCTTTGTTTTCATTTCTGCACATCATTATTTTTTCTATGCACTTTTATGGTAGTACACGCTTATGGCCCCTCAAGATATTACGTTAAATGAAGCAAAAATTTTATGTTGCGAATATGAATCACAGTCCGAACGAACACGCAGACAGACCCTTCTTTTCAAAGTCGATAATATACATTACGTTTAGTACGTGATCCTTAATTTTTCTCTTATTGATTGCTAAACTTGCTTGTCTTGTCTTTCAACTATGAAATGGCAATAGAAAGAGGAGGAGAGGTAAACCAAATTATGCAAAAAAAAATCATCATACTCATCACGTTTATAAAAAAAGATTCTAATATTATGAAATGCATTGTGTACATAAAAGAATAGATACACAATACTTATTTGATGTTTATATTTCTTTCACGATACCTACCTATAATTTTGCGTGGATGCATGAATGAATATGCAACAGAAAGCATGTTTTGCAAAAAAATATAAAAACTGTAAATTACCCAATCTTGGGAAGATAATCAACGGATACATCATTATCCTTACAAAAGACAAGGTATGTACAGCCTACACACTATATATTATAGTTTGAAGTACTTTGCATGCATATAGTATGCAATTGCATTGATGATAGTGATATTGTGATCAATTTAATATGCACAAAAATAAAAGTCGTATAAAGTGTAAGGGAAAGGGAACCAAGCATGTAGGTACATACACCATATAAACCATAGTATAATACATTTTTTGCATGATGCATTCAAAATTTATAACAAAGTGCTATGAACTCTATTAAATATCTTCATAGCACATTTTAATGCATCATCAAGCACAAGAAATCTTTTTGTTTCATGCTTATAAAAGGTGTGCACATGTTTTTCTTTCTTGGGTATAATTTTTTTAAGAGTAAAAAATATGCACGTTTTATTGTGTATAAACTGTTTATACGCATACAAACACAACTTTCAATGCAATTAATCGTGTGGATACCTTTAATATGAAGATTGATGATTATTATGTCATGAAATTTTCCTCGCTACCTTTACAGTTTATGGCTATGTTTTTATAAAAAGTGCTACACAGCATTTTTCTGCTCGAAATTTTATGTACGCATTACAGTTTACTTTACATAGTAAAACGAGATAGATAACAAACCAGAAGTAGCAATTGTTTAATGCAATTTTCTACGGGCAGTAAGTCGTTTTTATTGAAGGTTCACACGGTTCAACCCAGTTTTCAACTCTCTGTCGCAGCGAAGCAGCTTTAATGATCAAGTGCAATGTATGTGCAAACTAAACCAAAAAATCTCGGCACGCTGCATTGAATTGTCTGCAAAAAAATCGTAGGTAATTTACCCATTTTACGTGCATAATATATAAAGACACCATTTGCAAGCGTAATTGAATGGAATAATAAGTAAAACGTTGTATTAACTACATTCACATTTTATATTGACCATGCATTATGATGATCTTCGTTTTTTAAAGGCACAATGAGTTTTAAAACATCCATATTCCTCGGGTTATAACAGTCGCCCTTCGCATTTTATGATTATATAAACAGCACAAACGAATTACTTGGTGCAAGAAGTTCTCTTCACATCGCCATCACTCATTTTTAAATCAGGTTTACTGGTTCTTCTCTCCCTCTGTTACTGCCATAAGCAGTTATAACGCGCGGTGTAAGTATTTCATATAATTTTATAAACTTGTAAAAATAATATATGCTTTGTATCATCATCTATCTGAAGTGTATATTTATGTATCATTTAGTTAGTAAACCTGTGAGCGTGCAAAATAAAGGAGAGACTCAGACTCAACTAGAATGCGAGCTCGACTTTAAAAAAAATTAAGTGATCCGGTCAGTTAGGTACATACGAAAATGCTGTTTCACCAGTGCGGTGTGATCTGCAAGCGAGGAAGACAAACGGTGAATTTTCTCCCGTTTTCTTGAGTCTCGTTTTTCCCATACCATAATTTAAAGGTTATATGTATATCAGGTTTTTTGTTTGAAAACATTCATTTTACTGATAAATTATACTATGTGCTAAGGAGCGTACGTAATTAGGGTAGTCTGGTGGTGGTTGTTTCTTGAAGCATATAATATGTGGCATAACAATTTAAATGAATGAATTTTTTCCTTTTAAATTCAAGTTCTACTTGTCTCCGATTTTTCTCCTGCAGGGATTTTTTTAAACAGCCTTTTGTTTCACTATTGTTTAATAGTAAGATATCGTCTAATTACAGTGTGCTACAGTTTGATCATTGTAATCTTTTGCATATTTTTACAAAACTACACTAGTGGCAATGGAATGACTTGTAAAAGTTCAAGAGGAGTGACAGGCTATAAAAATTTGGCTTAGTTTTAACTTAACAGACAACTGCGCTGTGTGTGGAATACTTTTCCCCTTATTAATTGCAAGTCGTTAAAATCAACAAAGCTCGATGATGGCTCGATGCACGATTTCGAAACTATACTATACGCCTTGGTATGGTATACACATGAATTACTCTGTTAAAAGTTGCAAGTAATTGCACTAAATAATTGTTCTATTTACACCTTGTGATTTGAAATAGCAAAAATGTATAAAGATAATTTTAAGCCTCATGTCAGTTTTTACGATTACACTACGTAAATAAAGTCAACACGCTTTTTTCTCTTTTAGATTCCCGCATGCACTCGCTACATGAAATCAGTTTTTCATGATTGCATTTCATGAAGTTGTTGACAAACCACAATGCAATTTTAAAGGAAGCTAAGCAATCGCGGAATGTAGAAAAGTCCAGTTATGTTTTTTTCGCCAATTTGCTTCCGGCACTTTACTTAAGACTGGTATTTCATTTTAGGTTTATACACACTCTGTCAGTCAGTGATCAGGACTGGGACGTGTTACGTGGTTTCATGCAAGAATAAAAAAAAGAGTCTTGCTCAATTATGCAGTTTGATAAATAAATACATACTGTAGAGTATTTTTATAGACTGTAATGCAATTTTATGTTGTTATGTATTTGATTAAAGGAATATCTGTGGTTGATACGAACGAATTCCGATTAGATAAACCAACTTTACTTTTACCCGTTTCCTTAATATGTACACATATTGCGAAAACAATCTTTGTTGTGTTACGTAAGTCCTCGTAATTTCCCCCTTAAATAGCTAGTTATTAGTGTGTTTTATAATATACATTTGTCAAGTAGCGTTTACAATAACATATATAGCTCTACATTTATGAGTAAGGAGGACGTACATATTTGCGGATATTTCATATTGTTCCTTCTGTGTGTAACAGCAATAAAAAATGGGAACGTAAGAAATCCATGTAACATGAGCTGACAATTATGAGTGTGAAAATTTATGTTTTTTGACGCTACGCTATGCGTCCGTCTTGCGTCTCCCGGTGCAGTTGCAAAGCCAGCAGCCAGTATTTAAAAAAAATTAAAACCTTATTTCTACATCTCGCTAAAATTTTTTGGTAATTATTAACTTAACGTATATCCGTATTTGGTGAAATCATAAACGTAAATCCATCATGTTCAGTGTAGCTTTAATAGACATTATACGATCACATTAATAATTGTCTGCACAATTCGTTTACTACATGATATGAACATACAAGGGAGCAATGACTGCTTAAATAATATTTTTGGACATTTATGGGTTTCACTTCACTTATGTAACAGATATTTGAAAGAAAACCAGAAAACGCTTTTCACAGCGACATCCTCCTACAATCATATAATTTTTATACAAGCATAAAAATTGCATTTCACAAAAGCCTACCTGCCTACCACCTTTGCAAATAAAAATGAAATGAAGTATGTAGCAACTTGCATAAAAACGCTGATGCCGTTTTAGTATTGTTAAATTTTTCATTTAAAAAATGAGTTTTAAAGCGTGCTTACTTCATAAAGTGCTAGTTAAAAGTTTTAATGAATGTAAACAAATTTATCATATCGCATCGCCATTATGCTCAAAGGAAAAGATTTTTTTGCAATCCTTTTGCACCAGTTATGCAGTTAGTTGTAATCCTACTTCAAATGTTTAAACGCTTGAAATAATTACAGAATACTGCATTCATTTTATGTTTATTACCCAAAGAAGTATCACTTCTATTTATTATTTGTCATTATGTTCAAGTGCATATTCTTAAATCCCAGCAGAATGATAATTATACATGCATACAAAACGTTTAAAAATCATACCTCTTCTCTGGATGACAAATAACTTTTGTAAAGTCAAGCCTTACAATATGTCTGTTCAACGACTCTCTCTAATCTGTCACACTAAACTTTATGTGACAATCGGAAAGTCATAGTCATAAATTGTCTCGACGTTGGGTTTGACAAGCTAATCACAATGTTCACAAAAATAGTAAAGTCCCTTTCTTTTTTCTCCTTGGTTCGTTTTCGTTCGTTCGGATACGGTATGGTGGTATATGGTGCTCAATGACCTTAACAAAAAATGTTATGAGTTGCTAATATTGTTTAGTTGATGTTAAATATTGAAAATTGCGTGTTCTTTCAATGCATAATAGGCATATTGAATAATTCAGAAATGATTAAGTATATCATAAGAACAAGTTTGTCAAGATGGGATAAAGTGTAGGCGCAAACTGCATGATGATGTTTAGAACAACAACTTGTTTCCTCTTTCTTTGTCTTTGTGCAGCAAACTTTGTCGAGACAACACAAAAAAACCGCACATATAAAAAGTATGTTTTCTAGTCTAGCAAAATCATCATGTTGACATGCTCAGACAATATATTTTTGTTGAGACGAAAAAGATAATATTACCACAAGTGTACAAAACAACACACAAAAAAATATCAAGTCACCAACCACACCACATAGTTCACGTTTCACTTGCCTTTGTTAGGTAAGCCGATGCAATTCATTCCGGTATTTTATGAATCTCACTCAACGCCTCTCATTCTCTCATTACTCTTACATATATGTTGACGAATATGTAAGTATGTAAGAATAAAAAACTAACCCGATAACCATACACAAACTCAGGTACACACACAAAATTACTATATTGATAGTACTGTTATTGCAGTTCCCAATTGTACTTTTCAAGTTTTATTAAAAAATTCTGCCAGAGTCTGCATTTCAGATTTCATCATCATCTTGTTAACTCTGCTTCTTGAATTAACAGCCAAATTTGTGATTTGATTTGGATTGAATTTTTTAAAGGGTTATTTTTGTGGATGCAGTGCCATCACTGTCATCATCATCACTTCTGTTTTTTTATAACTTGCAGAAATGCACTACAATCGAATCACCAACAGGCACAAGCCTCACTTGATAAATAAATACACATTAAGAATCATAAAAATAATATTAAATTTTTTGAGTTGCGATGCTTCCATTGCAAGCACCCAGCCCAAAATGAATTAGAACCTGAGACGGCCCACTTTTTGGGACTTTCTAACTCTTTCTCTTTTTCTTCTCATTTTCCTAACTCACCAAATTGAAACAGTTTGGTGCGTAAAGTACAGTTTTTCTTATATTGTATACGTACTATACTCTCCTCTCTTGCATTGCGCGTGTAAAAATAAAAGTACCTATTTGGTTCAAAATATAATATACATATATTATACAAACAGACATGTATCAAAATGTAGAGAATTCCTGCAGAATCCATATTGCATGTTAGACAGACAACACAACAAAAATATATTGTAATGCAATAATGATATTACAGCTGCTAATTTTTGCTAGGCTTCTTTTCAGACTTGCAACAATCAGAGACCCTCTGGCTTCACACGAAATGTAGGAGAGATATAGCAGAATAATGCAGTTTTCTTGAGTTTGCTCCCTAATACTGTGTTATACGGTAAAGCACAAAAAGTTTGTAACAAAAGTAAATGATACAGCTAAACAAAATAAGCGACTGTGCATAAAGCTCATGCCACGATTGACGTTACTTGCAGTTATTTGTTGCGCTGCCAATTCTCTCAAAAATTGTAAAAAAGGAAGAGAGACATGCTATTTCAAGGTATTGTATACTTTGAAACAATTCAAACACGTACATGTCAATACATAATATATATGATTTACCATTTCTACTTGCGTGATATAGACATGCGCCCTGATGTACCCCTATCCGCTATAATATAGCGCTATATAGCATTGTTTCATCTCAGCTATTTGCTTTTTGATTTGTACTAAAGAACATGCGCTTTTCCATTTTTTAAATCTTAAGATGAATGACTAATCGGTAGCTTTGTGTTTTCTTAGAACAGTTAGAGAAATTGTCAGTTAGAAGATTCAGAAAATAATGTTTAAAATGTAACTGAAGCCACTTGTGAGCCATATGTGTGTTCTGTTCACCCCCATCACAATATATGTAACATGATCACTTTGTCAAGTTACATATGACATCTTATTTTGTGTAATTTGAATCTTTTTTATGTCAAACGATCTACATAATAAAAAATTTCATTAATTCAATTATTTTTTAAATTATAAAACATATTATTGCTTTCATAACTATCTACACGACATAAACATTGATTAATATGAAATGAGCTCTACGGACGGATCTCCTTTGTTGATGTAAATGCTGAGAGGGCAGAACTAACCGCAAACTACATTTATGGTAATGGTAGTAATAACAATGACGAATCTAACAACAAAAGAAGGATTGTTGCATTAATCATAAATCGTAGGAGTAATGGATTTACACAACTATAAATCATTTTACGCGAAAGTAAGTACTTCATAGGTAAAGGCCAAAATATTATAATGTTTTGAATGGTGAACTCTTGTTTTTCGCCAAAACGGAGCCAAAAGTTTAGAAAAAAGTGAAGTTAATGCCATTTATATTGCCCCCTACACTATGATCATATTTACATTCTTTGCCTTATTTCTGTTTTTAGAACATCGTTATTCCAATATGGAATGACATGATCTGAACTAAAAGGCAATGTAATCCCGTTTCGTACTAGAGAATCTGCAATAAAAAATCAAACCTGCCATATTGCATTTTTGATACTTTGTTAATATTTCCTCCTCTTTCTAAAATATTATGCTAACGATTGAGTACAAAGCAAAGAGTATAACATAAGTGGGAAGATTAAGTATATGTATATGAAATGGAAAGAAGGAGATACGTTTATATGTATGAATTTGATATTTTAAAGGCATATACATTTACATTGCATCGTATCGTGTTTCAGTTTCAACTGCAATACATCACACCTCCCACATACAACAGATAAAATCTTTACAAATATGCACACTATGCACTTTAACGGAGAAAACGAGAATTCATTTCTCAAAGAGGTTTGCATGAATGCATTACAGGCACTCTACAAAATGAACCATATACGCTAACCTCAGTTTAGGAGATTTGGATTTTTAAAAACCCATTAGCAAATAGTAAGTTCAAATGTTTAAGCCAGCAATAATGTGAGGATTTATATGATTTTTAGAGATTTGAAATGGCAGTCGGTCAGTAATCAATGAAACTTATGCATACATCATATGATGCTATCTAAATTTGACAAGAAAAAACTAGTTGATAGGGTCTGTTACCAAACGTTTTTACTTTTAATGAGAACTACGAGAATGAAACCCGTTCTTATTTTCATTTTATAATCTGCTTGTCCGGGTATCCAATTCGTAATTCGTAAACCGTTAAAAATATTAAAACTAAGTATCATTTACAATCAGTTGTTAAACAACGTATCAAAGTAGTGCGTATTATATTTGGTTGAAACAAGATTCTTTAAAAAGTTGTAGATTTAAAATGTAAGTTTTTATTCGCTTATCGTGTGCGATAAAGTAAGGTAGATCAATCGTTTAGTTTCAGTTTGTAATCCTTTAAGATTCCATTACTATGGTTAATTCAGAATACTTCATATCAATACGTTAACTTACTAGCAACCATTATTAGTTCGTTAAATTTAAAAATGAAGTAATGCATGTCTAATAGTCAGATTATACTGAATATATTTACACGATTCAACAGTTAAAGATTTAGATATATGCTTTTCATATGAAATTATTTAAAAATTGACATCTACTTAAAGGGAATTTAAGAGCAGATGAGTAATAATATAATTAAATACATAAGCAAAAAACATCGAAATATTAATGAGATTTTTCGAGAAAAAACTAGATTGATACTAAAAGATGCGACTATTGCTAATTAGATCGATGACGTCGATCGTTGTAGTGATAATATTAATCATCTTGTACAAGCACGTTAATTTATTTCTCTATGTGTATAAGAGCCTGAAGGAAAAACATGGTAACTGATATAGTTATGATAGAGTTATCATTGGTTTAATAACCTACTGATTTACTGATCTGATAAAAGATACATATGCATACGTGAAGGTATGTACATGGAAGTAAACATATTACGAGCATTATAAGTACATAGATTAAGTTATATTGTGCAAACGTAATCAGCTTAAAAATGATACCCGCATAAATTTAAATTGCCTATTGAAGCACCACTTCACTTCCGTATTTCCTGTGCGTAGCATACTAATTTATAATTTTATAAATGAAGCGAAGAGAGTTGTAAATTTTATAATGAACTAGTAAACTATGACACACGGATATAGGCATGATAATGACTACTAATGGTTTACTAATAAATATTCATACGTAAACATTATCGGCAACCACTGCACTGCACAGAGAGTGTTGTATAATAATGCGTTTTCACATAATGCAAATGAACCCTTTTCTTATCTGCTTGACCATCTACTACGTCTACGCTCGTTGTTTCGCTTCACGTCGAAAAGTAGACAGATTATGCGTTCGAAATCGCACGCTATACACTAAAAACGTGTACGTGTGGCATCAAGTTTGTGTATGTACAACAGTAACAAACTCAGCAAGAGTCATTCTTCTGTGGTCTGAAAAACCATAATGAACAAGCAAACATTCTGCTGGGGGTTCCTCTCTGTTAAGCATACTAAATATCCTTTGGGTGAAAACCGTGACCGTTTAATGTATCAAAAACTATTATGATCTACCATAAAACAATCGAAAAAATATATATAATTTATGGTGAACTTTAGTCAAGTTTTAAAGATGTTAACGTACCTATGTACACAATCCATTATTACTACATAAAATATTACCTCAAATCACAATACAATATTTTTAAAACAAACAATCAAATCACATACCTTTCCCACAAAGTATACATTGTAAAATGTGGCTACAACAATACAGATGCACATTTCGATATCATTCATAAACATAACACAAAAACCCAGTGACCACGCTGTTTCCACGATAAAATATTATTTTTTCAAAACTGTTATTCTGCGCCCACCTTTGCCCACCCACTTTTAAGTCTGTAGATACAAAAATATAAAGCAGATTTAGGAAATAAATTGAGATAAACTTTGGGTGTGCGTGTTTTGCATATCAAATATGTTCACTTTCGTTTCAACTTAATATTAAACATATAATATTAGGTTTTTCTTTAATACACACTTTTTATGCACCTACTTTAAATATACCTAAAGAACCAAGATTTCTACATCTTTAATTTATTTTTGATTTTTTTTCGAAGAAAATGATCATCAAAATCATTACAAAATTCGATTTTTATGTTATTTTAATCAGCAGCGATACTGATACTAAACTGACCTTTTCCGAGAACAGGTTTTGTAATACTTAATACCATCGTTATTTAAATTAACAATACTTATTTTTATTAAAAATTCATTGCGATTGTAGGTTGAGATTTTAAGATCATTTTGAAAAAATTACAGTCTAAAAACCAACCTAGCGTACAGTCTACTTAATTTTATCTTAAGTGAAATTTTCTTAACTCAGAAGCATAATCTTAATTTACATCTGTTACGTGATGCTATTTTTATCAGTTGTCAATTAAATTTATTAAGATTTTTTTGTGTTTTGTTTGTTAGTTCTAAATAAATATTATCTTAGTTTTTCTTCCTTCCTTATCCATGAAAAATGTAACGAAGTTAATCAATAGTTTGTGTTACAAACTTGTAACGATGGAAATGATTTGGTTCTTCGAGCATGACATGCATACACATATATACATTCGTATTACCATCAATTAGAGCTGCTTAGTAGAGTTTATAGTCAGTCATCCAATGAACGATTTTGAATCAATATCCCCTGCATTGTAGTTAAATATGTACTTATTACAAAGTAGGAAATTCATTTGAATCACAATTTTAAAATTGATATTAGATCCCTTGTCTGCTAGAAGTAATCAACACGTACATATGAAAACGGAAGTATTACTCAGGTGCAAAAATTCCAAATTTTGAGATAATTGAAATAAATTTACAAAAAGTTTGATTGCAAACCAGTCGGTTGCAATTGAAAGGTATGTCGGTTCAATTAGCCGAATAGGACATCATTTAACTAATAACTTTCATTCAACACAATCATCTCCGTGTTCCTAGATCAAATAGAATCTGTGTCATTCATTTTGCAGTTAATTTGACACATCCCAAATCCAATCACACTTCAAATTTTTCTTTATACAGCACTCGATTTGTACTTTTAGCAAAACCTTTTAAAAAATTTACTCGCAATATTATATTCACAAATGTAAAAACTAGGTTGTAGGTGTAGCGCAATTTTGAAGATCCAATTCAGTACTTTTACTAATTGACATCAGTGTTTTTAAGAATACTGATTTAGTGTCTTTTAAAAAACAAACAAAAGTGATTTTATGACAGTAATGCTCAAGTCCTTTCAAGAACGTTTTTGATTCTCGTATTTTTGTGTACGGTTGACTAACACGAAGAAGTACGATTGTGATCATGAAATATACATACATTGGGTTATCATCATTATCAACACCTAATAATACTCATTTCACACATTAATTTTGCCTTTTTGATGTTCTAGTTGTTAAATACAGTAATATGAAGTATTTCCTTCGTATTATATGAAGGACTGAAGGACAGTGTATTCGAAATCTCATACTTGTGCACAGTAATGTCGTGATTACAGTGACAAAAACAAACTGTTCTTTACTTTACTTCACAGATTTGTTACTTTTTATTCGTGAAGATATTTTACTTTCAAAATATACGATTGAAATTATGGCCTACTTTAAAAAGATAGTAAAATGTTGGTCAGGGTTGTTTAATTTTACTACGTTAGGCATAAGTAAACACAGATAAACGAGGAATGATTTAAAACAAACAAATTTATTAGCGGAAGCGGCTGCATTTTTTTAAGTTTTGAAAAATCAGAATACATATGTATTTGTGATCAATTCTCTTCTAGTACATGACATTCGTGGCATGTTAATAAATGCGATGCTCCACAAAATAAATGAAAATACAGAGAAAAAATCATCATTGTTCTTCTTTATGACAAGGAGTTTTAGCTCTTCAAAAGAGTCCATAAAATCAATGTTAGGAGTGGAGTACGAGAAATTTCTTGACAGAGAAATCATTGCTGTGGTAATAAAAATTAACACGAGTTTGGCAAATAAACATACTAAATGCTCCAGATACGCTAATGATTTACTGCCCTCAGCAATTTTATTGTGTGCCGCTTGCGCGTGCACAGTTATAAAATAGAAAGCATGTAATTCATGAGTATCCTGACAATATATGGGGATAATGATAGTAATAAGTCGATTCTAGATATGACTGCAATTTTATCAAGTCCCGAGAGTCGACGGTGACTTCTATATTGAACATGGGATTACGATACGATTATTTTTTAACTTATCAGTCTTTAATATGACAGGTAGTTCGTGATACTATAAATGCAAAATATACATTGCGACAACATTAAAGTGAAAATAAAACGGATGTTATCATT
Organism: Entomobrya multifasciata; assembly: GCA_034693345.1. Classification (NCBI taxonomy): domain Eukaryota; kingdom Metazoa; phylum Arthropoda; class Collembola; order Entomobryomorpha; family Entomobryidae; genus Entomobrya; species Entomobrya multifasciata. The sequence goes on from JAQFXM010000425.1 coordinate 32,262, forward strand.
GAGATGAGATATAGAGAAGTAAAAATATCAACATGAGATGAGGATGAGAGTAAAAAGAACTATTTTTGCTTTGGTTACTGCTACTACACCGTTGGAAAACTATTTTTATAAATACTTTCATTAAAAACTAGCTTCAAGTTAATCAACAAGTCATGTTTCATATTTGATAGAGTCACGCGATTCACAGTTTTCTCGTATCAATAGAAACGAATCTACGTAGAAAGTAAATCCTCTTAGCATTGCAGGAAACTGACAAGAAAGTAATTTGATTACGTACAAATTGCATCAAAAGAAAGTGTGTGCACTTGAATTTCATGATAACGTAGTTGCTAAAACGGAAACAAAAATTGTTTAATTTGGAAGCGTTGCCGTTGCAACAGAATTACAATATTCTGGCAAGGATACCGAGTAGTGTTGACAAGCTATATTATTCATTTATTTTTGTTGAATCTTCTGACGTTGGAAATTGCAAACGGAAGTATGAAAAAATTGCACATGAAAAACATACACAATACTATATTTCCATATAATGTTCATCAGTCATTAATTTTAATACTTTAATGGTGTTATTGTTTGTGGGAAAATACGTAAATACAAGGGTCAATATAATCTAGTGACCTACAAACAGCAAAATATATCTTTAAAAATTTATACAAGGTGATGAGGACACATGTTTTCTAAAAAAAAACTTACTGCAAGATTTGCAACTAGATATGCATATAAAAACCAATTAAACAACCTGTTACCAAAAATTATCAAGTATTCAACATGTCCAAGTCTAACTATCAAATATCGTTTTGGTATCGGTCCAACTGTCAAGTAATATCAAAGAGTTTAAAGTTTACAAGTTCATCATTCCATCAAAGATGAAAGAAAAGCCAATCAAACCAATTAGAATTGGCAAAGCCCACTGGTTGGCTTTGACAGTGACAGTACTGTATAATAACAGGATGTCATGCACTATTTAGCGTAAAAATCAACGACGAAAATAGCGAGTAGTATTTTTTGCATCTACGTGACCGTTTCGAATCCTAAGATATACTGACACACTTGACATTAAATGATACAGGTGACAGGCAAAATAAATGGCTAAAGGGAAAGGAAAGGATGAAAGATTGATAGCTATAAAGAGCTGCTAAATATGGTCAACACATACTGCTGTTTTCAATGTAAACATTAAAAGTTCGTGTGCCTGCAGCAGGTGCGTGCAACGACTGAATTATGACTTCGTTCTTACACTTCTTATTTAACTATATATATGTAATATATATATATATATATATAATATGTAAATGTAATTCCCAAAGAAGTTCTGTTAGTGATATTAATACAATAACTTTACATACTACGTTGTTATTGTTATCGCACATATAAAGGGAAATATAAATAAACGCTTTCTTTACCTTTCTGTAACTTTTATATTAAAAACAAAAAGTAGTAATAATAGTACATTCAACCTTTATCAAAGAATAAGGCACCATATATCATATAAATCTTAAAGAAATGTCTTCATGGTCAATGCACTGGCAACTATGATATTTCATATTGTGGGACACCTGTGAAACATTTAAGTAGTCCTAATATTTCCATAATTACGAAACAATTTTTTATGTGGATCAAATTGTTTGATTCTGTTTTCAATTTAATCTTCGTCTGAGTTCAGACGGAAATTCATCATTGAAAACTTCCGAGTATGCATGCAAACATAACGTATATAATTGAAATTCTAAATAAAAAACGACTTAAGTAACAGTTATTGGATTTATCAAAAGTTTTAGACGTATGTCTGCCTTAAAGTTGCTAATTGAAAGGAGCTATTTTAGTTAGTTGGACTAACAAAAATTGTCCTTTTAACATGAAGACAAAACGGTGAGCACTCAACTGTAGCCTTCTAGTCTTCAGTTATGGCTGATTTAAAAATGAAAGTTTGTTATACAAACAAATTTTATTTTCACCGGTTGATTTACGATTATTAGTCTCTATTGATAGTATCGCTAATTAATTATGCCCATATAAAAATATTTACGTCATAACTCTCTATGCATATTTGTACTTCAATACATAATTTTCTATTGTATTCAAAGTTATGAATCATGACGAGGTTATCGTCTAAACACACAAAGACTCTGAAATACAAGAAAAACTAATAACTCATTAGTAAGCCTCATAATTAACTGAATCACACAACAAGTCAGCGATGTTTTCGATAACGTAAATGTAGCTAAAGCCATTTATTAGTGTTAATTGCATTCGCAACTTTATTTATTTTTATATTTGAAACACGGTATTCCCCCCGTTCATGCTTTTACATGTTGTACCTCGCTACTTAACGCAATCTTAATTCTTAAAACTTGTAAAGTAAAAAGAAAGACAAATAATTATATTTAAAGCATTTTAATTTTTAAATCATAAACGATGTTCTATCAAATTTGTGTAATACAAATTTTATTTGTTTGTACCAATCCTTAAAACAATTTGCTTCTCTGTATTTGTGAATGAAAGCTGATTATAAAAACTACACAAGCACAACGAACATGTTGATTTTTGCTTTTAAGGGAGCTCGAAAATTTGCAGATAGTTTAACAAACGCTGATTACTAAAATAACTATAGCTTGCTGCTACAAAAATGCATTGTGTTTGAGCATATATGATGTATATATGCATTGTACACTAGTTTTAATCATAATCATTATATTTGTGCACGCTATAAACTAATATTGTGCACTATAATAGCAAATTGCAATTTAATAGTTAGAAATCTGTGAAATGTGAGTGCACCAAAAATTGCCTAATAAAATGGATAAAGAAAATACAAAATGCAATGCACCAATCACAAACACAATCTCGCGATATTCTCGAAACGTGCCAATTTTATATGCATTATGCATCACAGTCTACATAATATGAACACGAACATTCAAGTCTTCTTCACATTTTTCACGTGAAACTTTACTCGTCAAAATTGCAACAATAAATGCATTATGATATCAAAAAAAGGATTGAGAATTACAGGATGTTCTAAAGCTATGCATTGTGTTTGTGAAGACTATTTTGAGAAAATTAGTGAAATTGTGATTTTTACATTGAAATAAAATGATCACTTTTAATTCTTCGCATGTGGTGTGGTGGTGGTGGATATTTGCTATGGCAGTCATACAACTTAGATTTTTAAAACAGGCGAAACCAACAATACATACATGTATACTTCACTAAAGTGGCCAAGTCAACGCCAAAAATAGTGTGAAAAAATGATTATACGAGGTTCACTAACTTACAGAAAAGGTGTTACTGATAACACAACTTTCAACAGAAACCCCCAAAAAGGCAAATTTTAAGTTTGAGACTTGAGAGACGGATTAAGTAGATAATTTCAATTTTGCCTAGTTATCATATATTTTGTTTATGGTAAAGCAAATATTGTAGCATTAAGTGAAGTGATGTTTATTTGCCGTAAGCTTTATCTTTTCACTTAGTAATTTATTGAACTTTTTAAAGATGCTTCTAATTAATATACCGAATACATTTTTTATGTTGCACAATTTAGCTTTGTCTATGTTCACATATACAAATATATTCATTCATTCAACAATACAAAATTTGTGGCAAGATTTTGAATTCATTATTATTATTACATTGTTTTTTTGGGATCCGGGGATGAATGGGAAAAGGAACTTTTCTTTAAATTCTTAGCACATCTGCTTCATTTGAAAAGAAAGAGTACACTTATTTTTTCGGCACATTCTATCTATTGTTTTGAAATTTAATTATGTGCGAAATGTCACGAGAAAAGGAAAATTATGTTCGTATTCTTAATCATAAAGCAGCAGCCGAAATAAAATCCTTCTTTTCCGTATTTTTTCTTGAATCTAGTTCTGCTCTCACTCATCGTCATGCCAAACCTATCGACAATTATGTTGATACAGCCTTGTAATTTTATGCGACTCGCTAAAATGACGCTTTAAATTGTTCAGCTTTACTATCTAATCGAGGAAGAGATAAGTGTAAACACATTTAAAATAGGACGGTTGAATATTTTATAGCACCGTATTCATGCACACATTAAAGATTTGATAGCTAGATTTAAACGCATTCACAAATGTGTCAATTTGACTTGTTAGACTATCAATCATACACTATGTGCATTACACTAAGCATATAAAATGATCACTTAATCAAAAGTGATTTAAAACTTTCTACGATTTTTACTGCTTGCCTGATGTGATGTGCTTTTACGCTACCTGCGTTCTTCTTCGTCTCGTCCATTTTCCTTTTATATTGTAGTTTAACAGACTGCTCAAAATTGGTCATGATCATATACTAGTTCCACTTATATTATTTCTCTGTGGCCCTGTTGGAGACGACACAGCCATTAACTCTACATTACACAAAGCGTGTGAACACAGACACACGATATGTGTTGTCCTACAAAATCATGATCGTGATGTATCTAATGCGAGAAGTATATCCATTTTAAAAACTTCATTCATCATCCTATCCTCTTCCTTCGCAATTTTCTGATATTATGACAAAAACAGTTGTAGTTTACTTTTTTGCTCAAGAGTAATTGTTTGTGGCATGGGGGTGTATAAAGCGGCTTTGAAATTTATGAATTGCTGTTTTTAGAATGTAAATTTTGAAAATTTAAGTGCTGCATTTAATGAAATTTTCAATATGGCAAAGCAATAAGCAGTTTGAGTAACAATAATACTTGACACAGGTAGTAAAGTAAGCTATTGTTAATACTGGTAGCTTAGCTGGTGTTCATGCAATATCTAAATTATTAAAAGGAAAAGTGCAAACCAATTTTCGTTTTTTTAGCAAAAAGCTGTTACTGTAAACGATAATATGATATGGATACGACCTAGTTTAACCTTGGCGAATTAGTGTAACTATCGTAAAGTACCTCGAGTGCGAGTTTGTAAATCTGTAATAACCTATTTCTGATGACAAATATACAATTTATCTTATTTATGGATTTAGTTACCCTTTTAGACTGATTCATCACACCGAAAGCCAAAATTCATAACCTTTGTCTACTGAATAACTATAGAGACAAAATATTTACGCCATACACGCGACAAAAAACTTTTGTGTTTAGGAGTACGCAAATACTAAAATATGTGAATCGTGTGTCTCAAAAAGAATATATACTGGTTTCTGAACCAAAAATTATTAAATGCATGAAAAATGGCATGTACTGACTCCACACGCCATGTCCTCACCCAATGTTTTGTCATGATAATAGCGTGACGCAATTTTGCATTTGTAACTAACCTTTGTTCACTATACCATATAAATAACGCAACTGTGATATTGAACCTGATGTTCAGATTTACATAATATAATGAATATTTAATGGAATTCGTTTTTAAAAACTATTAATTTTGAAATTCGCATTATTTGAACATTTATCTTCAGATGTAGCTTTTAATTTGTCCAAATACAAAAAACGATACTTGAGTTGATTTACAACGTGAACGATGCTTAAGAAGATTTTATAATACTCTTCATATTATCTTTAATTATTTTGCAATTTCGTAGCTACATATTTTGAAAATTAAGTATTTGTCAAATGAAGACGTACTACGTACTTGGTTCAGCTATTAAAATTTTAAAAACTGCAATTACATTTATACTTACATTCTTTAGCATAATAACATCATATTTGTCTATTGAAAACTTTCTCCTTCAATTGTGAACGATTATTATGCATAATAATAATTCTGCGATTGAACAAAAATGGTGTGAAAATTGTTTGAGCATCCACAATTTAGTGCAATTTACCCACAAATAATTTACTTTAAGAGGTGGTCAACCATCAAACGTTAAATTTATTACAACAATTTACCTACAGTAACACCAAGGTAACGCTTATTGTCGAATATGTGATTCTAAAATTCAAACCTCTTTTTATAACGGATCACCCATGTCTATAGACAATTTTGTGTTTAGACAAACCGTTTTACTCAATGATGTAGAAAACTGAAGAAATTTCACTCCCATTAACCATGCCCAAAATCGTACGTAACACATCGAGACACAAACAATTGCGGATAGCATTCTTCAACAATAAAGTTTGCATGTACTGTCATTAACATTATCATCATAATAATTTCACAAATATTTTACTGCAAACCACAACTATTAGTCCATCAACCAAGATAATCATTCCTTCCTGCGACCACATCAAGATAATAGGATCTTTTTCAGAAGACACAAACATATTCGAGAACAAGCTGATTTGATAATGAAAGCTTATAAAGCCTATCAATGTAGAATTTTACGAAGAACTAATCGTAAGAGTACTTACTGAACAGTGACATCCACAAATTCATTTTGAATACTGTGCTTGTCTGTCTGTTCGATATCTTACTACAATTGTTACTATGTCTACGTACTTGCTAATTATGCATCTCAAGAACTCGTATGACGATTTGGTTCTGTTCTGATTAACCCTTCACTGCAATCGGGACAGTTGCTGAGTTATGAAATTAGCATAAGATTTCTACGAATTATGCAATAGAATGACCACCCTTCAACCATATAGATTTGCTGGTGATATGCTTTGTTGATATTTCGATTTTTAAATGGGATCGATTTCAATCTTACTAAACTGCTACCCTGAATTCAACTACCGCTACTAATGTACACTAGCCAAACGATTTATTTTACAGACGTATAATTAAAAGTACCTAAACATATTGTTTTGAGTTTATCATCTACATGAACCGATATAACAAAGGAAACAAAATACATTAAAGAAAAGAAAACTGCCTCGGAGCAATCTACATGGTGGCAACAGTATTCACTAGCGCTGAAAGTGACATGAGGCATATACCACGCATGAAGTGTTGAGGGGTAAAACTATTTGAATACACTTTACTGCTTTATTCGTAAACACCTTTACTACGTGCATCATTATCAATCTAACATGATATTATACATCAAATGGCTCAAAACATAATATACGATCGATTCATGTGCGCTATAGCTAAGGGATGGATGGTCAAATGATGTTATGTACTTTTTATTTAAATGTCATAGCCTGGGGTACTTCCTGTTCGTTTCTACTTTTACAACTTATTACATGATATTGCACGTGAAATATTTAATATACATGAATTCTGTTGGCGATTTTCTCTTGTAAAACAATTTAAATATGCAGTAAAAGTTTACAAAATAAGAAGGTATGTATTTATCATAAGTGTTTTAAAGTAGTGAAGTCTTTATGGCATTTTTGCGACTTTTTTCGTCTACTATTTACCGAAAAGTTGATTTACCGTTCTAAACGAATTCCAGTAATTAAAGCATTTCATTTATTTCCTAGTTTCAGACTGAACCATAATACCCGTTTACTATCAAAATTCGTTTTTGTTTGTATGCTTCATAAATATATGCACTAAACTTGGATGAGAATTGATAAACTATTGAAAACTAGCAGCGACGTCCACATGTCAATGGCTTTTGCTCTTCTGACATTGGACTTGAACTTGATTGCTTGACAAACCTGTAATTGTAATCGTCATAAACCGCTTGTAGTTAGGGTAAACGGTTGCAGTTGCAACTTGTTCAAAGAAAGCGTGTTACTAGCGATTCCGCATTCAAGGTACATTAATATATGCATGCATAGGTGTACTATCTAGTATCTAGAATTACATATATCGATGTGTGACTATCAATTGGACGAGTATAGTGTAATTCAATACATATAGCTGCGTTTACAATATCAATTCTTCTTCAAGAACAAAATGATCATTCATCGTCAGTTCACAGCTTGCGAGCAACAAAATAAATGTAGTGCTACAACAAAAGCGATAAATAATAGAACAGCAACATCGAAACCGATGAAATCACAATAGCCTTAAGTTGCACTGTGCTAATTGGTAAGGTGCAATTAAACTTTTTGACAGTATTTCATGATGTCTGATCCTTTCTGGCAATTTTGATAACCGAATTCGGTCGAAAATGTTCATCAGATTTTTTTTTGCATAAGTCCATTCATTGCTTATCACATAGTTCCTTCAATAATTACTTTTAAAACATAATTTGTAAAATGACTTATTAACTGCTGACACTTCTGACAAGTGTAATACCTATTTACTTTTGTATGAATTCTCATAAATCAAAACTTTCAAAAAATTAGGTACTCTTTCTTTTCTTACACAATCAAAAAAATCATTTGTGCCGCAAGTTTGTATACAAATTCTTACTTCAAAGTTAACATCCGTTTTGTTACTTTTTATCCATTCATACATACATGTTTTGCTTACAATTACAACTGTGTACAACACCCATGGAAATAAAAAACATTGTTTTCAAGCAAAACACAATCGTGAAAGCATTCGACATGAATCTTAAAGTTTTTTTTACGACAATCATGAGCGATATATAAAACGAAGGACAGAAAATTTCTATGCAAAGGACAAGCATATAATACAACTTCATCGTCGCAAATCTAAGATATCTCGTTCGATTATATATTTTATATGCATTATATTTATATGTACATACGTACTTAAATTTGTTATTCTTACATTGCCATTTGCCATTAATGCATTACATATTTGGATATGGATGCATTTATTAGAACCAGTTTAACCAGGAGAGTTTAGCACGAAATATTTCATAAATAATCCCTTTCAATGCACAAGAAGAATGGAAGAATATTCGGGTGTAATTTTAGTTTATTTCGAAATAATTTCATTTTGTTACAAAAAACCAAATATTTAAACTATTTTTGGGTTTTGAAAACTTATATCGTCTTACACAAAAATAAGTAGCGATTAATCTTCTTACTGGTATATAAACGTTACATTCGTTTGCGTGTGACACGTACAACAAATGAAATAACGAGAAAAAAGATACGTCCAATGTCTGAAAACTACCTAGATCACGAATATGAAGTCGTAATACCTACTACTATTTTTCAAAACTAGACACCACAGGCATCAATCCCTCGATGATGTAGATATTATTGATTCTTTTAGGATTGGAAATTCATGCTCCTTGTTATTTTTAAATTTTCTTATTGTTACAATGCACTATTGCAGCCAAAACGTTCATATTGCACATTATGTCATGTCATTTTTTTACTACATTCACCCACGACTGGTTTCCTTACGGCAAACAATATCAAGGGAAACATCAAATTTTATTTTTGTAAACAGGTATTTCATTATTCTCAAATAGACTTTTACATAACATACGATTGCGTATTACGTGGTAGCTTGCTTTCCCTTTTGGCCATCATGTTATCATATCATTTTTTTTATGTTAGTTATCATCGCGCGCAGTGGAATGCAGGAACCAATTTAAACCAACAGAAAAAGATGAAGGACACATTGACAGAGTGATATACACTCCCCACTTTGTGATGTAACATATAAAATTTAACCTTTTTGACAGACCCATGAAATGTTACCATGTTAACGTTCAAAAAATTCATTCAAACATGAACAATAATAATTGTACATCTTTTACATAACGGCAATTTTACCTTTTCATCCTTGGTACAGCGTAAATTTCAAAAATTAAAATTTAATCTACACCGCATCAATGTAAAACTTTTCCTTTTCAAGATTAGTGCCATGATTGCCCCTACTCTGTAATTTCTTCGAACAACCAATTGCCTAACATGAAAACTTCATCCTAAACTGAAAGTGAAGATAGAAATCCATAAAAATACCAAGCTCTCATGCATCATATCAAAAATTTGTATAAAGTTAATACAGAAGACCTACATTACGTACATATGTAAGCCCAGATATAAATCGATAGCTCTATTGAACTTGCATTGACCTGTAATTAACATTTTTATGCCAATAGTGATTTTATAGTTGGTAATAGTGAAATTATTTAACTTCAAACGTTTTAAAACATAGCTCGCTAGCATTCATATTTTAAATCTCAACATACAATTTTTCTTGCAAAAATACTGTGCAGTTTAAATTTGAAACTGAATTGATTGTTTGCATAAATATGAAAGGAATGTGAAAAGATTTATGAAGTAAAATGTATAATTTTTAACTTTTTAAAAATATACTAGTTTTTTATGCATTTACATTGTGTATTTTACAGTATTCTATTAAAAGTGAGTTTTAGCGAAATCGATTGTGTGACAGACAACAACGGAATCCGAAAATGATAAACGATAAACTGCCTGCATCGTTCATACTGTTATTACAAGTAGCAATGATTATAATTATATCAACGAACGACAGAAGAACAATACCTTGAAATTGATACCGAGTATACCGACGGATGACGATGCTTTGTTCTCAGAGAAGATAAGATAGAATTTTGTCGTGCTCGTGGTGCTTTCTATTAGAAAATAACTTTTCATCATAAAAAACTGTAATATGAAAGTGAAGTGGATTGGATTAATAAAGTAAATTTGCACTGCACCACCAGTAAAGTTTTACTTTTGTTCATAAAAATATAAATTGTTGAAGATTTTAGAGTTGTATTGGTTATTTCTTATCACTCTCAATCGTTAAGTTGATGTATTAATACTGTTGTTTTCCTAATGTATGCGTCTTATAGGGTATTCAGCTACTGTAATTTTTAATGCGTAACATGACCTTTGAAAAGAACTAATCGATAAAATTGTATAAATATTAACCTCGTGTAAAACATGTATTTCGAACAAACTCTACCTACATATTGTACCCTCTTCAAAATAGTCTGATGCATACAAAAAGAATATATTATGTATGTACAAAGGAAATAGCAAGTGCTATTACTGTTGCAATAATGTGCTAATAAATTACCCTAGATTTTAATCATAATATATATTCACACAAATCATCGCAAAAACAGAAGAATAATACATTTTGCAAACTGTCATGAATAAATGCACACATAATTTTCTACATTTCATAACATTAAACATAATTGTTGCATACACTTGGCCTTTAATCATACACTGACACTTTTCTTTTCAATTGAATCGACTTGTATTCTTTTTTGCACAAAAGGCTTTCACTTTGATCGACTTAATTGTACCGCTGCATGATATATGATAATTAAGCTTTGATGTTGAAACATGATATCATGTTTTGCAGGTAGTTAGTAATTTTTACCTGAACTGGAGGTCTAACGTTTTTGTTAGAAACTAAAATCTATTCGTCTTCAAAACAACTAGAAAGAAAAATATATCTGGACAGTGGATAACAAAATCTCTGTATTCTGTAAACAATACAATAATACAAGGGCAATGCACTTGAGTTCGTAAAAATACTACACGCTAAAACAAAAACAATACAACGTTACTCACGTTGTCAGTTAAAAACAAGAAAAGGTGAAGCAACATAAACATGAGCACACTCATTCAATCAAAATTTTACTCTTTTATCATGATATCATCATGATCCTTGCGTAACGGAAATATAAGTAGTGAATTATACCGCATTACACGCACGCACAGATTTAAATCATGATAATACCACTTTTAAAATTTTGAAGCATCACAGATTTGGAAGCCAGTTAATTTGGGGATTTGTTTGAATCGTATTTTGTATTGTATTTTGTTTGTCTTAAAAATAAACATCATTCGCTTTCAATTTTTACATTCATTTGCATACGTGACGAAATCTAATAGATTCGGTCTACTCCCACTCACACGCACCTCTCAGTTTAAACAAGAAGCTAATATAAACCCTGCCGAAAACTACTGTTTCTATCTTTCAGTTTCTCCAAGGTTTCTATTGTTGTAAAATTAGATTTAATTATTCACAAACATATACAAGGAGCTATTCAAAAGTTTCACACATCACGTCATGTTGCCATAGTCAAACTCTTTGATGCAAAAAAACATGCTATAAAATCCATATATGTGCAGTTACGTAAACATAAATATGAAGTTATTGGTAATCGAAGACATCGAAGTTGCATGCTGTTGTAAAAAAATTTTTTTTGACATTTTGTTGACTTGGTTTTAGGACCGAAGTTAGCATCTTACTATTTCTTACTAAAAACATGTACTAGAATATTTTTCATTTCGAATTTTTATTTAAAGGCCATAATTTAAAAATACACAGCTCAAGTGTACAGCGAATATTTTTACGTAGAAACGAGAAATGACAATGTTTTGTTTTGAATTTCCGAAATGTCTATTTTTAGCATACCATTTTAGTTGAATGGTTGAAAGTTGAAACCAGCGACTGTCACTAACCCTACCCTTTCAAATGTTTTGGCTTTACATGCATCCATGCATGCATTCTGTATTTTGGGAAAATATTTAGGCAAGTTTTGTGAAGGACAAGAAACTCCGACTTGGTTTCTATTCTATAGAAGGAGAAAAAACTTCTTGATATATTTTCCTTATCATACTCATTGCTTCCAGTATAAACTGCTCTGTAAAATTGTATGTTGATAGATTGAACTTGTACTGTTTCAAATAAATATGCGGATTAACTCTATGACGTATATGCCATATGCAAGTTTGAAATACCGTTAATTGCCAATTATGCTATAAAAAACTTCGATGACAATTTGTTGTATTTGAGTTGACGTGTTATGTGCTTGTTTGAGCACTTTCATAGCTTAATTACATGCATAAATGTAAGCACAGGTTATTATTTACATAAATCACTCGTTTAAATTTTTTTTAAATCTGAAATCCACTTCACCACAAATTTTTCTTTGACTTACCTTTGATTGAAAAGGAGTCCTGTTTCTCGTACTTAAAGTTAACGTATATTTAATTTGATTGTTTGCGCGAGGTTTTTTGTCCACAGGCCAATTTTAATTCAGTGAAACCAACTCCCATTTTTCCGAATCATGTTCTAGCTTCATTTATTAGTTCAAGTTAAATCCAATTTTGCAAGTTGAGTTACTAGCTCCATCGAAAGCATTCAATCATGAAAACTGGATTTGAGTCACACCTGTATTCATAGGACCAGTAAATTTACTTCCGAGGTCACCGATAAAAAACTGAAACAGGTTTACTTGTACAGTAAAATTGAGTTATAACTTATAACCTCTCAACACTACACAAACAACCACGTGACACAATACATCAAACACTTACTTTTGATTGAATTGAAATAGTTAAATGATTCTCATTGATTTGTGAATGCCGTAAATTACGACATAGAAAAATTTAAATACAGACACATGAACCGAACCTCTTTTTGGTGTGATGTGAAACTTTAACTAGCAGAATATTTCGTTTGAAGCTATACTCATCTCCCGAACTCCCCATTACCCTTTCTTCCTTGCAATTTAGGTCGCTCAAATTGTCTCCGCTCCACTGTTCGTTTATAACATTACCTTCAAGAAAACTGTAAGCACTTTACAATTCTACAGATGCAGATACAAGATTTCTTACAGTATTCACAGAAAATCCAGAGAGACACATGGGGGATGGAGAATAGTGTATTAGTTAGAATGATGGGTAATAAGTTGATCTCCTCTTACATGTAAATTTACATATGGAATATCGTAACTTCGAACATTTCACATTCTACTGCGATTCTAGCATGAAGTTCTAAAAAGTCTTACATCCATCAGCGAAAGGGTCGATGGTATTCTGAAGGCCTATTGGGTGGAAAATGTAAAAATATTGTATATAAAACTAACATATAGCCGTAATAGATGCGGGTGGATCCTTCCGAACACTAACTAATATCAATGAATTGACTGACAACAGATCAGAGATCACTTACCGTCACAAAGTAAACCATGTACTGTGTTTTGTTCACTTTAACATTGAGCTGTACCGTGTAACTTTCATTTCATTACGAGTCTCCATATCTCCAAAGATTACGTTTAAAATTTAAAGGGACAGAATATTATATGCTTTAATAGATGATTATATTATGGACTACTACAACAATAGGATTGAGTTGACCCAAAACACCTTACAAACAAATATGCCAAACCAAACTGGTCAAAACATACAGAGTTAGAGTTGAAAGTATGTGTTTTGATGCAATACCCTTTGGCCTTCAGTTCAGTCATAAAATGCAATACAAGTTAAAGATCTTAATATTTACACAGAAATATGGAGTTGCGACTTTGCACCACCACCACCTACACTTTACAGCCAGGAGCAAAGGGTTATGGCTACCTTTTGTTTTTCATGTCTGCAATATCTCACGAATGGTTTTGCCATATGCACACTTCTAAAGCTGCTCATCATCATCATGGGAAGGAAAGCACACCTTTTTTCTTTGTCCCTTTTTGACTAATCTCCAAATCACCGAACACCCAAGGTCGAAGTCGATACTGATCTTTTTCAACCTGCAATAGAAAGTGGGACAAGATATGAGGAGATGACTAACTAAAACTACAAAAAAACCAGGCAAAATTTTATCCCTGAAATACAAATTGCTCTCACTTTGAGTAAAGGGGTTTCACTTTTGTGTACACTGCATTGGTTCTATTCAATAAACTTTAATTAATGCTTGCACATAAGGCACAAGAGATTTTTAACTATTTATAAAAGTTATGGACACACTTTTTTGCAGAGATGCATATGCATGCATATCGTTGATTCTCATCGGAGGATTTCACTGCATGTCCTAAACCTAAACATAAACTATGGACAAACCTTTAAGCTTTCTAAGCTTAAAATCGGCAATTCCCTTAGAAATTGATGATGTCACCAATAATACCTCTTTGGAATCTTCCTACCCTGTCACCTGTCACATGACGATATTTTTTTGATAACTAAATGAACAACTTCAGAACTCAGAACGACGACGACATGATGAGCTTCCATCTCATATCTCTGAATCTCTGCTGTCTGCAATTTTTGTCCATCGAATGAAGAAATTCATGGAAAGCGAACAGCAAGGCGTCTCCTTTACATATTTACTCATCATTCTGCTTTGTTCTAAACCCCATACCCCATAGACCAAAAGTTGCTCTTATCTTTGCCTTTTGCGTTGCATGTTCATTCAAAAAAAAGTGCGCCAATCCAGATCCGAGAGGGTAGATGGATTTTTTGTTGTTCTTTTTGTTTCGTCTGTAGTTTGTGCTGTGCTGTCACATTGTCAGTGTTTCATTTACTTTATAATTTCACAATTCGCAGAAATTAAGTAAATTAAGTATTTTAAATTTTGTTAAATTGCTAGTGTTTCAACAACTGTTCATGTTCCCAGTGTAGTATATTCAAGAGAAGTACCTTTTAGTCGTTCGTCACTGTAAAATATATTTAAAATGTCTCTCTGGGTTGATAAGTACCGACCGAAGAGTCTTGATGACTTGGACTACCACAAAGATATGGCTTCAAACCTTAAGCAGTTGGTAAGTAAAGTTTCAATCGTTAAATTTTCAATTTTCTTTGTACAAATATATTATGGTTTAGGGATTATAGGGCTAAAGGATGGCATTATTGACCATTTTAGTGATTTATTTTTCATTTTTGCCTTTCAGGTAAAATCTCCCGACTTTCCTCATCTGTTGGTGTACGGACCATCGGGTAAGTTAGCGAAGTGACTATAACTTTAACTTAATGCTTGTAGATATTATATAGAAGGAAAAGTTAAAAGCACATGCTTGGGGATGGAGAGGACAGGTAGTTGCAGGCCAGGTGCATTAAAGTTGATGCTACAATGAGAAAGGCAGTCTCGTCAATATATTTGGTTTAGGCTAGACATTACGCAAGTATGCAAGCAAACTAATTGTCCGCAAAAGTATATTAACGCATTATGTATTTGGATTTGGATGTATTAGTATTAATTAGCACTGACCTCTTTTTAAAATATGTTAAGTTATCGTTGACTACAATCTACAAGCCCATGAGCCGATGATTTATGAGTCTATTTTGACTATGTGAAATGAATGCCTTTTTTGAAATCAATCATATTCTGCACGCACATGCATTCAATCTGCTTTTACTTTTAAGTTAATGGTAATGACAAATTAATTGCTAGATAGTATAAGTTGACGCTGACGAACTCCTGAATGTTCGGAAAGAAAAACCCCTCGGGGAAATCGGTTGACAATAACCCCATTTTTATGTTTTGTACTTTGAATTGTCAGTTGTCAGTTCATTTCATAAAAAAATTAAACAGAAGAGTTCTTGGTTTTTTCAATATCATTCGTTAATTTAGTGAGGACATAAATGTGATTTCAGTGTTGCTGGTTTGTTTTTGTGATACCATTCCTTATTTAGAAGAACGCTCATTTGCGAATTAAAATGATTCGTTTTAGTTTGCTAGCACATGTATGAACATGAACTCAACCAAACCAAGTGGAGTTTGGACATAAAGTCATCAATCATCATTCAGTTTTAAGCAGCTCACATCTATTAAAGCAACTTCTAAACTCAAGTCAAAATCATCTAGTAGAAAAGTCTTATAATGGAAACCGCTTCGGACAAATCTAAGGATAATTTGATAGCGGAAATCGATGAGGAACCAGGAATAATTATTATCGACAAGCGACTTGGGGCACACTCAGAACCAAAACCAAGCTCAGAAGAAAATGTTCCCATCTCAGAAATACCTGACGAAGATGAAGACACTGATGATGCCAGTGAGATAGACGAAGGTGGCGAGATTAAAGTAAAGAATTGTGATTATCGTGATCACATAATACGACGTTTAAAAAAGGAATTACAAAGTTTGGAGAACGGCACCCACAAAGAATACAATAGGCGTTTAAACAAACTTCGCGACGAAAGAGAGAAGCAAGCGTTCACATCTAAAATATTTAGGGATTATGAAAATAGTTTTGATGAGGACGCAAGTGAAAATGAAAAACTTTTAACACAATATGACTTTGAGGTAGAGAAATCTGAACTACAACATAAAGTAGAGGAGAAAGTTCTAAAAGAAAAGGAAACGGAAGAGAAGAAATTCCAGAGTGACATCGGTTTAAGCCTATCGGAGAAAGTTTCAACAGCTTTTAAAAATTTACGAAGTGGACCATTCGAGGATTACGGGTTGCAAATTACGGCTGCGGTGAATAATTCAACGAATAAACGAGCTACAACACCTAAACGACCGGAAGCAAAAATTTTACTCACGAAGGAGCAGATCGCTGATGACGTTGAGGCTATTAAGAGTTCACTTGAAAAGGTGGTGAAAGCCAGGGAGAGTTCAGGAATCCGTGTCCAAAAGAAGGTTTCCAAACCCAAAATTTCTGTGAAGGATGGGGGGATTAAAGTCAAAACCTTCAAAATTAGAAGAAATATCAATAAGTTAATTGCCAGAATTAAAAATGAAAAACTGTTTTATGAAAATGAAGTATTTGAAGTGAATGATAAAGTTGACATTTACAAGGGAAATAAACCTGGTCGAATGGGTAATATTTGCGCGATCAATAAAAAGGTCCTTTATTTTAAAGCAGGACAGAGCTCTCTAAAAACAAAAATTACATTAGCGTCCCTCAACAAGAAGAAAGTAACTATTAAGCGGCATGTTGATTAATTGTATGAAAAATGTATGTTTAAAATGAGTTCTTAGGTTAGTTACACAAGTATGTATATTTATTAAACAAAGAGTTTATTCCAGATTTTAAATAGTTTAATTTTCATGTATTAAGTGGCAGTGTTTAATGTAGTTAAGTTAAAATTCTTGTAATGTAATGTAGAATGTAGTATGTAGTATTTTAAGCAATAAGCACAATGAAAGTTTATGCAGAGATATCACGATAAAGTCAGATTATGCTAGTCAAGTGCCGAAAATCAACTCATACTTTTTAGTTTTAGCTCTTTCAAGTGGTTTCTTAAAAAATATTATCTTCTATTAATAATAATTATGTTGGATGGTCGTCGTTGTTTAATTCGTTGATGTTCAGGGGCAGGGAAAAGAACTAGGATTGCAGCTATTTTGCGTGAACTTTATGGAACTGGAGCTGACCGAATGCGTATTCAGCGACAAGCGTTTGAGGTAATTTTCACGATTTCCATTGCAGTCCAATCAAACCAAACCTCAACTCAATTGATTTATTTTTTAAACCTAAAATACGCATTTCTTGTTTTACTTTTTTGACAGACTCCTTCCAAGAAGAAAATCGAAATTACTACGTATTCCAGTAACTATCACATTGAAGTGAACCCCAGTGATGTTGGATTCCAGGACCGTGTGGTTGTGCAAGAGTTAATTAAACAAGTGGCTGAAACACACCCGTTAGACCAACATCCGTTCAAAGGTGACTGTAGAAAAAATCACAGATAATGTTGTACATGTGTCAATCAAAAATTTGGATTTCAGAATTTTTTTTGTTCTTTTTTGTATAGTTATCGTTTTGCAAGAAGTAGACCGTTTAAGTAAAGATGCCCAAGACGCTCTTCGTCGTACAATGGAGAAATACATATCTTCCTGTCGACTCATTCTTTGTGCTTTGTCAACTTCGAGAGTTACTCCTGCTATTCAAAGTAGGTGTCTTCCCCTGAGGGTCGCTGCACCAGCTGCAAATCAAATTGTGAAAGTTCTTCAGGTGGGTTGGAAGTCTTTACCATAAGTATAGCTATTGCCGAATGTCTTGAATAGCTGATTAAATTATAAGATTTTATGTATGTATGTATTTTTTAGAGTGTTTCCAAGAAAGAAGGCATAACTCTTCCAATCGACCTTGCAGACCGAATTTCAGTAGCTGCTGATGGAAATTTGCGCCGAGCAATTTTGATGCTGGAATGCTGCCGAGCTGAAAAGTATCCATTTGTTGACAAACAACCTATCGTGGAACCTGACTGGGAAAAGTATTTGCGAGAGACTGCGTTCATGATTGTTCAGGAGCAAACCCCTCAGAGGTTACTTCAAGTTCGGGAACGCCTGTACGAATTACTTTGCCATTGCATCCCCCCAGATCTTATTTTCAGAGGCTTACTCAAGGAACTTGTGAAAAATTGTGATAACCAACTGAAGGCAGAAATCTGCGCTGAAGCAGCAAGATGTCAATGGAGGTCAACAAGAGGAAGCAAGGTTATCATCCACTTGGAGGAGTTTATCGCCAAATTTATGGCAATTTACAAACGGTTTATTGAACAGGCAGCGATGGTTGACTTCGATGATTTTTAAATTCTTTTAAAAAAATTGAGCAAATTTTACTAACTTCCTCAATAGTGTAAAATACGTAAAACCATACAGAAAAACTTTTGTATCAATACTTGAATTATCCATTTTTAATAATAAATAATCTAAAAATACGACTTTATTTGTAACTTTCTTATTCATACATTTAATTTGCAATTAGCAAAAAAAGATACAAAATTTACTTGTCACAGGATATTCAGCGTAGAAAATAGTCATTTAACATTTCATTCAATCATCAATTAGACATTCTGAAAGCTTTTTCCAGTACTCCGGTTGTAGCTTATTTGGAAGTTCATTACGTTTCAGCCAAACGAAATCATTAATTATCTCAGCTCCGTTTCCTTTCGTTATTTCACCTGACACGACTTGAGCCTTGTAGAAGAAAACCTGTAATTTAATCAAACAAATATTTTACTTTTACAAACGCTCCTT
>JAQFXM010000426.1:0-51569 GCA_034693345.1 Entomobrya multifasciata
ATTGTAAATTCTTGGTTTTTGTTAATGCTTAATTTTCTAGGACTGCTCGGCCTCTGGGACGGGCCACTTCAACTAGTAAACATACATATCAGTACAATGTGTACTAATGGCAAGCATCAGTATTCAACGTCATCATCTTCACAACAAATATGATGCACATTGCACCAGAAAAGGAAATGCGCGTTCATTTTTTAAATTACTTACCTAGCACAAGGCAAAAAATAATTAGGTATGTGTGATGTTGTTTTTTATTTAAAAACTTTACGAGAATTTTCGATGCATACGTAGGTACATGCCTGACAACTTACAGATATTGGTCACTGCACTGCCCCAGATCCATTTTCCACGCAAAAATTAAAAATGGTATATTTTTGAATATGAACATAATACCATCACGAGGCCATTCTATTCTGTTTGAACAAGATGATTAAGTAGATGGATTAAATACAAACAAACATACTATATTATGAAGGAACGCTGATGAAAGCTGCGAATGCTACGTTAATTTTTTAAATTAACTTAAAGAGGTCATGGGTCGTAAATAAATGTTTTCAAAATTATGTTTGTTGCATTGCATCGCTATATTTATGTGCAGATCTGTCTCATTTTTAGACATTTAGAACGGAATGTCCTTAAAAAGAAAATTTCAAATTAGAAATGCTGTGTACACACCTGTATTGTGTGGTGTGACAATGAATGTGTATTTTAAGGCCTTCTAGGAAGTTGAGATTTTCCATCTTAGCAAAGTAAATGGATTTATGGTGAATCCATTGTATTGTTTCTTGCGTTAAATATGGTGTGGGTATTGCATAAGATTTCTTTTAATTTGTTAATGTAATTTAAATGATTGTTTTGTGATTTATTTTGGATTTCTGCGTAACAGAGATCCACCCGATCTGCAGAACCTGCAATAGTTATGCCAGGAGGTCGTGGAGGCGAGAGTTTCAATTTACCAGTATTATGCAACAGATATGCAGAGGATGTTCCTGTCATTACAGATGAATGTGAGATTAGACGTGCGCCACCACCGCCAATGCCGATGAGACAGCCTGAACTTTTCGTAAGAAAAAATAATTTCGTAAAGCATTCAACATAATAACCTCCAAATATAATTAAATTAATGATTGCGTAAATTACTTAATCATAAAAAATATAGATTATGAGGGTTGATTGCAGATCATTTATGAATTGGAATTGTTTCATGATTTCAAAATGCTCTTCAAGGGATTATTTTAATACTGAGGGATATTTTTTCAAAAGAAATTTTATTTCGATACAAATACATATATTATGTACGCATATTATAAACGTACATGCAAATACAAAAGAGAGATCACAGTCAGGTCATGAACAAATTATACAGCAATAATAATCCAAACAAACCACAAATTTTCAGGTAATGTTAGTAAAATTACATAAGTATCTAAATAGTATATGGTATAACCATACATAAAGTGTCAAAAAATATAAATGCATTTAAAAAATAATACCAATCATCACCAGCTTTGCTTTTACAAATCTTGGAATGACTTGATACATTCAACAATACTACATGTTTGTGTAAGAATTACACATACCTAATTCATTAATTTAAGAATGATCAGCAACAAAGTTGGGATTTTCCAAGCCTGATTTAGCTTTCGAGCTGTCATCATCGGTCAATACTGGAGCAGATTCAGTGTTTGCCACAGATGGATTTTCCACTGGAGCAGTTAATGTGTCATCATCGGTCAAAGTTGGATTTTCTGGATTTTTCACGTTCGCAGTGACCATGTCAGTATTAATGTCATCTGCTACGGGAGCTGGAATTATGGCAGCGGTGTCTTTATCTGCTTCTGTAAGAACAGAGAGAAATAGAAAAAAAATACGTATAAGACAACAACTTGTTGATCAAATAGGCTTTCCAGATAAAAATCATGCAAAAGATATCTCACCTTGAGGACAAGCTTTGTTCTTTTTCCTTCGTGACATGGGTTTTGGAGTGTTCATCTTGACAGCATACGTTATTACAACATCTTCCAAATTGTCATTTTCTTCATTTTCTTCTTTTTCTACTTCCTTTACTGTCTCCTCAGGAGATTTACGAAGCTTGAAAAAGAATAGGCCTAACAGTCCGACCTATTATTTAGCATAAAAAACGAAGCTATTAAGTATGAATTGAAAATAAGCTTGCATGATTTTCAAAACGAAAGTTGACTGTTTACCAGAATTATTTGCTGGCAAATAATAAAAAGTGTTCCCCATCTGAATTCCACAAAGTGGTCCAAAATTCCTCCACATGTGGGACCCACAAAGAATCCTAATGCGACCATTGAGGTCCATAAACCTGATACCAGTCCGTACGTTCTCACATCGTCTGGATGACCATTTGCTCTGTTTAAATAGTTAGTAAAATTATTGACTGAAGTATGATTTCATTGAAATCGCAATTGCAACTTGTGTTAGTAAATCTTACAATGCATCCTGTAAAAACTGTATAAAGGCAGAAACCAAAGTGGATCCTAAGCCGAGGCCAAATATAACGAGTCCTATGCAAATAACTACGATGGTCCTATCATGAGAGAATAAGAGTCTCAATTCAATAACATGATTTCTGACAGTTTTAAATACTTTTCAAAAGGAGAGTCAACTTACGGGTTCCAACTTGAAATGAAAGGAAGTGGTCCGATTAAAATAAATCCGAGAATTGTCAAAAAGGCACCAATTACGGAGTAAACCTTTAATTGGCTTGTTTTATCACAAAGCATGCCCCATAATGGAGCTGACAGTGCATAAACGCCACCATTTAACATAAAAATTCGCCCAACTTGGGAAGCATCTAATTCAAATTGCTCCAAATGATGTTCCAAGTTATTGGTCAAATAGCCTATTCCCGTTGCCGCTGCAAATGCTCCATACGCAGTAAGTGCAATTGCAGGAATTTTAAGCATTTTAAACATTTCAAAACTACTACTGGCTACTACAGAGTTGATGGTGTCAGTAGAAACTCGGGTGATGTAGATGTAGGTTGCAATTGCACAGATAAAGAGAAGGATACCCATCATGACGAATGGAAGTGTGAAACCGCCAGCCTAAATTAAAGTGTCAATTGTATTTAATAAGTTTAAATTAAGTTGACAATAAAATTGCCCCTTTCAATTTTATAATAAATCAAAAGTTAACCAACCACAAATAGCTCCCCACCCACAGTAGGTCCAGCAATCATTCCAAGTCCATAGAACGTTTCCATCATCGCCTGCATTTATGAATAAGAAAGCCAATTAATTTTATTGCAAGTGATAATAATTGCTTTATCAGTTGCACGTGTGCGTGTGGGAGATTTTATTGTTCGTATAACTTACAAAAGTTTTAGCGACTGAATCGGGGAACTCAGCCGCAATAATAGAAAAAGATGCAGTGACAAAAGCGGCGTCGCCTGTGTAAAAAACAAAATACATATATATTCATGTGAATTACAGGCTCGTGATTTATGAATTGCATGGTGCAAATTAAAATAGTTTGCTTACCAACTGCTTCGACGATTCGGATTAGCAAAGATATCAAAATAAAGCTTGCACGGTTTTCCAAATGATGTACAAACCTTTTGAAAATCAAAAATGGTTATAAAAAATTAGCGGTGAATTTTTTTGACTAAGCAAGTAAGTTGAAATCTTACCCAAATAAAATGCAACATAAGCTTGTTGTAAATATCCCGTAATTAAACAAACGGTGCGGGTTAAATTTTCCCATGTGAGCACCATAAATTGGAGCCATGATAAATACTGTCAGTTCAAACGATGCAAACACAATTCCATACTCAATCGGTGTCGCTCCTTTAGCTCTGGCCTACACAATTTGAGCAAATTTGAATTACCAAATGACCAATGACATGGTTTTCATGAATGTTGAAATTTATCTTACCACTGCCGGGTAAAATGGTCCTTGAATTGAAATAACTGTTGCAGCAAAAAACTCCACAAACGGAAATATACACAAAATTGCAACCTGAGTTCGAGAAAGACCTGCCGTTCTCCTCCGAGCAAAGGTCTGAACCGCACCTACTCCTCTTTCATAAAAACTTTCACGCTTATCCTTCCCGTTCATTTTGGTTACTCCTTTGAATAATACTTTGCGTGGCTTCACTTTTACTTTTTCCCCTTCCGAATTTTCACTGTCACGAACAGGAGTTATAACATCAATGGTCACTGCATTTGTCACAATTTGATCAGTGGCTCGTTTTACTTGTGGTGATTCAACTGGCAGAATAGCAACTTCTGACGTTTTGCTACCTTCAACTTCAACTTCACTACAATCGTTCGTTAAATCTGGTGGAGGTTGGGATACAACTGGCACTTCTGATGCCAGCATGGGGCCATTCTCTACTGTTTCATTAGTTTGCACACCCATTTTTTCCAGCTAAATTATAACAGACCTTTACTGGATAAATAAATACACTGTTATCCTTGAAGTAGAAATTAGTTCACCGTAACAAACTAACGGTGATAGTATGCGTATAAAATTTATGTTATGATTATTAGAGAATTAGTCTTAATTATTTTTAAAAATTGTTTAATGATACTTGAAGGAAACACTGATATCTCAATGAGCACACATGAAATATTGCATGTAATATAACAAGCAGTAATTTTCTTTTCCCAGAAGACGAATGTGTTTTCATGTGCAGTTGGCTTTGGTGCTGCTGCTGCCTTTTGAAAAGAACAATGAAGAAGACCATGATCACAGTACCAATTTTCAATGGTGGTATCACAGATCAGTGAAAAAATTAAATCAGAGAGAGTTTGATAGCATAAAGATAATACATATATTTTGTATTCTACAAAGTTGATTTGAAAGGGATCCAGTTAGAGTGTATTCGCTAGTGAACGTAACAAAAAAACCAGTATGATTTTAATACATGCATACCAAGAAATTTGCAGTTGATTGATTCATTCAAAGAAAAATCTCCTCAGTGTAGCCTTGCTCTTTTGGACCTGAGTATAATCTTTTGACATCATATAATAAAGCGATGGCTCTCATCTCAGAATTCACACATACCATCATATAACAAACATATAGAAGAACGAAATAGTAAATATTCATAAACTGGCATCATCGCATTATCTTAAAATCGCATTTCTTTGTTAGTCTGACTGACTTGCCCGAAGAAAAGTAGTTTTTGTTGGTGGGAGACATCTCAGAAGAAAAAAATACCTTTTGTGCACAGTGCAGTGCACATGATCATTTCAAACATTCACTTTTTCAAGGTACTACGAAAACGAAAGAGAAGCAACATCTTTGCTTACGTATTTAGCAAAAAAGCAATGATTCAAAAGATCTCCGAAGAAAAACTGTCAGTTGGGAGACAGGAATTTCCTCTGATGATTATGCATATATGTATGTAATATGTTGTATGAAATCAGGTAGTTTGCCAAAATTCTGGTTTAAGTGTGTGTACGCTTTTGAGAGTGTAAAAGAGCTTAACTAGTCATTTAGAACCAGTTTTATTTTGCTATACGACAAAATACTTTACTTTTTCCAAGAACCTGATTCAAAACTCATCAATTCAAAAATTTGGTACAAAATGTGAGCTCTCAGGTGTACGGAAAAATTGTTCATTTATTCAAAACAAAAGCCGTATATCCTGTAACGCATGTGCGTTTTTGTACGTGAAGTAAGATTGAAGGTGTAAAAACGGCTAGTGCATTGAAAGCATGTAAATAAAGCTGTTTTGACTAGACTCTGAATAAAAAATCATCAAAATCATAGAATAAAAATGAGTTGTATAAATTGAAATTCAATGACAAGCTTGTGAATAGCGGTGGTTGTAGATTATACAGGTATTTTCTTCAAAAAAAAAGTTTTAAAATGAATGAAAACAGTTTTGCTTGATTGTATATTTTGTAGGTAACTGGAGATTACTGGGAAGATGACATTGTCGAGGACTACATTGTATACGGGAGTGATGACATACCCAAAAATCGGCCCGTACCGATTTGGCTGTGTGTAGTGCTTGTGTTAAGCTACATACTTTTTGGAGCCTTTCTCTTTTCCGGTTGGGAAAGATGGAACTACCTGGATTCTGCATATTTTTGCTTCATTACATTGACCACAATTGGGTTTGGAGACTTTGTTCCAGCGCAGAGGGTGCAGCATGATTCATCTCAAGTGAGATTCATACATAAATTCAAGATTGCACACAAGTGCATTTCTAAGATTTTGTTTGATGAATTTTACTGAAAATACCGTTTTATGTTGCAGGTGAGCATAGCCCTATGTTCATTATATCTACTTTTTGGGATATCTCTTCTGGCTATGAGTTTTAATTTAGTTCAAGAGGAAGTCATTAGTTCTGTGAAGCTTGTAGCGACTAGACTTGGTATTATTCGGGAAGATGATGGGTAAAGCTATTGGTTGGATGAAAAGCATTCGTATTTACTTTAAGTTATTATTACTTTATCAATTGTAATTATTTATGTTTATAATACTATATTATAATTATATTTACGAATGACGCTTTGAGGTTAAGAAAACCCCATGCTAAATCTGTAAATGCTAAACCCTCATGCTAAACCCATAGTAAACGCTCATGCTAAACCCATACCAAATCCATGCTAAACCCGAAAATGCTAAACCCGCATGCTAAACCCTTATACTAAACTAATGCTAAACCCTGATACTGGACCCAACGCTAAAACCTGATACTGGACCCAACGCTAAAACCTGATACATGACCCAACGCTAAACCCTGATACTGGACCCAACGCTAAACCCTGATACTGGACCCAACGCTAAACCCTGATACTGGACCCTATGCTAAACCCTAATAATAAATCCAATGCTAAACTCCAACACTAAACCCAGTGCTAAACCCTGACACTGGGCCCAATCACAAACCCATAGTAAACCCTCATGCTAAATCCATACTAAACTCCATGCTAAACCCGAAAATGCTAAACCTCATGCTAAACCCCAAATGCTAAACCCTGATACTGGACCCATTGCTAAATCCTAATACTAAATCCAATGCTAAACCCTAATACTAAATCCAATGCTAAACCCTAATACTAAACCCTAATACTAAATCCAATGATAAAACCCAACACTAAACCCAGTGCTAAACCCTGTTACTGGGCCCAATGCTAAACCCTGATACTGGGCCCAATCTTAAACCCTGATACTGCGCACAATACTAAACCCTCAACGACACTCCACACTAAACCCTTAACTACACTCCACACTAAACCCTCAACTACACTCCACACTAAACCCTCAACTACACTCCACATTAAACCCTCAACTACACTCCACATTAAACCCTCGACTACAATCCATACTAAACCCTTGACTACACTCCACACTATTTGCTCAACTACACTCCACGCTAAAACCTCGACTACACTCTACGCTAAACCCTCTACTACACTCCACACTATACCCTCAACTACACTCCATACTAAACCCTTGACTACATTCCACACTATACCCGCAACTACACTCCACGCTGAACCCTCGACTACACTCCAAGCTATACCCTCGACTACACTGCATACTAAACCTTTGACCACACTGCATACTAAACCTTTGACTACACTGCATACTAAACCTTTGACTACACTGCATACTAAACCTTTGACTACACTGCATACTAAACCCTTGACTACACTCCACACTATACCCTCAACTACACTCCACACTTAACTCTCGACTACACTTCACACTAAACTCTCGACTACACTCCACACTTTACCCTCAACTACACTCCAGCATTCATCTCTTATTCGAAATTAAATCTCAGTACGCTATTTGTTACTTTATTGTTAAGGGTTACTTTACACTTACCGCCCGCGGCACTGGTTGTAAAAATTAACAATTGTTTTTGTACAATATAAATTGAAATAAGGTAAACGCGAGATTTAATCAACCATTATAATTAATACTTGATACCTGTGTATCTAATAATCTCATGTTTTTATTTCTCGTATGATATTGTACATTCATAATTAGTTAGAAAGCTTAGATATGATTTGCTACTGATTCAATCCCAAAACAAATTTATTTTGAAATAATCGTACATTGTACGTATTTCTGAAGGTATGAAGACCCCTTCCTATCGTCCCCATTTGTCCACATAATCGCCATCCTGGTCATCATCGAAATCATCATCATCGTCATCATCATTAGAAGTGTTTTGCTCTTGTCTTGACTGACCACCTTGCTTACAATTTCCCTTTTCAGATGGAGATGTCAGAAATGTCCACTCTTTTTCCTTTTCATCGTATGCCCAACACTTGGCATTTACCACAATCGCCAGTGCCGTCAAAATCCTGTACAGCTCATCGTTATCTGGAAGATTTCCCGTTCTGCTCACTTGTTTTGCCAAATCCGCTCGGGTAATATTTTTCAGGGTGCACATTACTGGATCATGTACAATATTAGGTCCAAGGGTGAAATTGCCGTGGGAGAATACAACTATTGAACAAAAACGCAATCAAACAATAATGCTTGGCAGTGGCACACTTGACTTAAACTTAAGAAAAGATAAACTTTTTTCATTTTAATATTTCTTACCCAGTTTACTTAAATCCGGTTCAACTTTACTCAAATCTCGGGATCCCAGAAACACAACTTCTCCGTGATCCTTATGCCTAACGCTGAGATTCCATACTTCATAGTTACCCGTTGTCTTTATTTGTTCGTTGATTGCGTTAATTGTCGGCATGATTATAATATTTCGGTCAGTGCTGTAAAATCGTCCATTATTTCTGGGTGCTTGCGCATTGTTAGAAAAATCAAAAGGACGATGAATTTGATCTCTTCCTCTTCGCAGTCCATTTTCTGGTGTAAGATTAGAAAAGCAATGCCCAAGAGGTCCCGGCTGATTATTCAGTTTCTGGAGCTTGCTGTAATGCGCCGTCATGTTTTCCGCTGACCGTTTCAAAGTGGGAGACGACTTGCCATCAACTGGGACTCCTAAAGTTGGTGTGGAATCTCCTCGTTTGACAAACAGTGGCTTTGGTGCTGCCATGTTGGCAATGGAGTAAAGCTGTGGGACGCCAGTTCCGCAATTCGGAAGAGCTGGATTTCCATGAGAATTGAATGGGGGTATTCCGTTATTCTCAGGATCTGCATTTTCCGGACTGTTGGGATGACGGTTTCCCTTGTTATCAGGGTCTGTTTTCCCGGGGGTTTTGGGGTGGCGGTTTCCCCTGTTCTGGCGATCTGGATTCTCTGGGTTGTTAGGCTGCGCAGGGGGATTCCCGTTATTCTGGTGGTCTGGATTCTCAGGCTCAGGATTATTAGGTTGCCGGTTTTCGTTGTTTGGGGGATCTGGATTGACAGGGTTGTCGGGTTGATTTTCATTGTTGGGTGGACGTTCATTGGGCTCGTTTTCTCGCTGGGGGTTTTGATTGTTAGCCTGGTTGTTGTTTTGGGCTCTCTGTTGGCCGGAATCTCCACCGATTGTGGCTTCAAACTTGCATGAAAATAATACCATGTTGCCAGCTGTAAATTTGCAAGGATCTTAGTTCGAAAATGATAGACTTTACTTTGGAACTTAATTTGAACGAACTTAGTTCAGCATTCAATACAAGTTCTTCGCCATTTTTTGGAGATTTTTTGTAAATTCAAATTGTGAGTCATGCGTATTACATATTACACATTGCGTAAGCTTGGCAACTTTGCCCTGAAGCTGGAGGGTCTTTCGCAGCAGTGCACGGCATTGATGTGAAAGTCTTGATTGATGAAAATCATGAAAATAGATGCGAAGATGATGAACGTCAAGTTCATTTGTATTTGAAATCGAAGGCAGTATTCAATCTCAATATTTTGCAGTTCATGGTTAATTAATGTCTGGAGTTACACATAAATGATAATGATAACCACATGTAATAATTTCTTTAGACGATTGTTCTTGCTTTCGTCATTAGATATATGGTCATTTCTTTTTAGTAGTTCATTTATTTTAGAATTGGCAAACACTTAATACTAAATAACCTTGAACTATTGTCTGAACAAATATTTCGTCTTATAACAGAAAAAACTTTAAAATACAAAGAAGCAACAACTGAGAACTATTGCAAGAAATATTTTAACAGTTACATGTTTATTACTTTAACTTAAAACTATATACAGAACAAAACCGCATATTTTAGAGCAAAAAATGCATGTAATGAAGCATTGACATAGACTAGAATTTTATTAGACAACAATGCTGGCTGAAGACGCAATTTCCCTCTTCACTGGAACTTCATAATCTGTTAAATTGTTTGAAAATGCGAAATTTGCTTTTATATTGTTGATACTATTATGGTTTTTTGCATCTTCTCTTCCAATTTGTGCTTCCTCCTGGTTCTGGTTGAGCTTAAATTTGGTTACGCGACGGCCACGAGCAAAATAGTAGCCAACAAGCTCAATTATCTAGTGTAAAAAATTATTTAATGAAGTTCCAGTATTCAATGAATTGGGCAAAACCGCACTTCTATTGTAGTTGTGATTACCAGAATAATTTGTCCTCCGATTATTATCAAAGATGCCCATTGGAAGCCGGACAAGTCAACGGCAATACCACCTATCGATGGTCCAATAAAGTATCCTAAAGCAGACATGGAGGTCCATAACCCCGAAACGAGACCATACGTTGAGATATCATCAGAATACCCGTGTGCACTGAAAGTTCGCAATAGTGCAAAATGAGCATTACTTTGGTGAAGCCGGATATGTGTAAAAAAGGCATAATTTTTTGTTGTGCAGGTTTGTGTTCAGAGCAATTAGAATTATCAAGCCATGACGAAGAAGTGCGTGTTTGTTCTGAGAACTCATTATGAAACTATTATAATAATATAGATTACAGATAGTTGTGTATATTCTTACATTGCATCATTTAAAACTTGGAGGAATGCTGAGACCAGTGTGGCTGCGAGACCAAAACCAAACAAGGCAAGTCCAAAACAAGCCATTGGCAAAGACCTGTGATAATAAAAACAAATACTTTGTTTTTACCTGCCTAAAACTCTTAGTAGCTGTTTATGAGAAAAAATCATGATTTGTCTCAATGGAGTATTTGTTGCATGCCAAGTTTCAAACATAAACTTACGTATCGTAAGGAAAGCCTGGAACAGGCCCAATAAAAATAAACCCGAGAATAGTTAAAATGGCCCCAGCAAAAGTAATCACTTTTTGATTATCTGTGTGGTCACAAATCCATCCCCAAGCCGGCGCTGTCACGGCGTAAGTACCGCCGTTTAAAATGAACACTGCGCCAAGTGCTACCTTGTTTAGATTAAACTAAAACGACAAAAAAATGAAAGATTTTATTAGTTGTTGGATGGAATGGTGATTTTAAAAACTTGGTAAACAGGTTGTATAATAATAACCACCAAGAATCAATACAATTTTAACTACATGTTCTCATGTTTGCAGTATTTGAGACTGCAGTTATGTAAATATTTGACAACCGACAACCCATTAACAACTTCTTTACTCCCCTTTCAATACTAAAGTTGTTGGGCTGTTCTTCTTGGTCAATTAACTCAATGAATGATTATAATATAAACAAAAGATATATGATATAAATACAATGCATAATAATTGGTCAACAAACCTGTTCCAAGTGGGCATCTAAATTCGCCGAAATGAATCCAACGCCTGCCGTCGCGGCGACAATACTGTAAGCGGTCATTGCAATCACTGGTATTTTTAGCATCCTGAACATATGAAATCCGCCAAGGCCAACAGGAGCTGGTTCATCTTTCTGCACTGTGGCTGATTCAGATGAAGGTGATTTGATTTCGCCGACAGGTGCGTCTTCACCGGGCCACTTTGTTGTGGCATTCTTAGGTCTTTGGCTTGGTTCTGGTAAAAAGAAGTAAGTGGCAATCGCTGCAACAAAGAGAAAACCTCCCATGGAAAGAAATGGCAGCTTGTAGCCACCAATCTGCAATAACAGGTATGTAGTTTATATTTCGATATGGGCATAAACACTATTATTACTTTTTTGCAGTCAATAAAACAATAAAATGAAGACTACACATTCAACCTGCAATTAAAAAACTTGTCAACAACCATCATTATCATTAGTATATCTTATACTGGATAAAGTAAATATTAACCTCGTATAAGAATCCTCCTAGTGTAGGGCCTATAATGAGACCGCATCCATACCAAATCTCCAAAATGGCCTTTACGAGGAAAATCCAAACAAAGGAATTTAATGAAATATATTTATCTTTAAATGCTGGAGATTGTGTTACATTATATGCTAATGAGATGGAGTCATGGACTTACAAAGCTTGTTGCAACTGAATCGGGAAACTCCATTGCGATAATTGTGAATGATGCGGTGTCAAATGCAGCTAAAAATATTCATATTCGTTAATGATGATTACATTTTTTTTAAATTTCATTCATGAATAAATCTAGCATAACTTTTAAAACTGGTAGCATCTTTTTTACATACCATCTCCCATCGCTTCAAACACGCGTACAACAAGGCAAGATCCAATGAATGGTACTCGACCTTCGATTGTATCAAGCAGTCTGATGTTCAATTAACGGGATACGCACAACATGTCCAGTTCAATTTGCATGAGACAAGAAAAAAAACATTTTTTTCATGTCAGACGTCAATGAGCTTTAAATAAATCTTTTTGGAGGTAAGTTGGCGATTATGTCATTTAAGCAAAAGAACCGCACTGAACAAGATTTATGTAGAAACTCACCCAAATATGACACAACAGACTCCAGTGAGAAGAATCCCATAATTGAAAACACGTCTGGGTCCCCAAGCACCCATCTTGGTAAAAAAATCAAAGTTAATTTTAGACTTGGAATTCATGTTAAGATAAAATAGAACAATGTCATGGTCAGAAGAAAAGCAGAGTGAGTACATATGTATACCTTGCTTCCGTAAATGGGTGACATGATAAAAACTGTGATCTCGAAAATGGCAAAAACGAATCCATATTCTGTGGCAGATGCACCTTTTTGTTGTGCCTGAGTAATAATGAGAAATACACATTTGTTTTAAAAAAATTCATAACAATTAATTCGAAATAAATTATGCATCATGCAAAAGCTTACAATATCGGGATAAAATGGTGCTTGTATCGAGACAACTGCCGCAGCAAAAAACTCAACAAAAGATAAAATTACAATAGTAATGAACTGATTTCTACTCCAAGATTTTGTTTTCTTCTTGAAATACTGAACAATGAAATTACTACTATGCCCTTTATTGCACTCCTTTTGACTATTTTTAACTACAGGAACTACATCACTATGATTCACATTCACATCACCACCGCAAGTCAAGTCTCCCGTTACCCCACATTTGCAATCTCCACCCTCAACGCATGAAGTAACTATTAAATTACTGGCATTTTTGCAATTTTTCGTGTCCACAGTTTGGTAACGTTTACCATGATCTATACCCTCCTTCTGTCCAGATGGAACCTCAATTTTGTCCAGAGCGACCATTTTTTGCGCAGGACAACAATAAATCGACCAGTGAACTCAATTCTTCATGCACCACTTAATTTAAACTAAATCAAAGAGTAAGTTGTATAATTAACAATTAAAACTTCTGCTGCTTACTGGATATTGTATGGTACACCAGTACAAGCAACTTAACAAGCTGGCTCAGACTTTTGAAATGATGATGATGAATTTGATGATTGCGCTTTATCTCAATTATGGATCATGAACTGCACTTGTCACGTTATTAAAAGATCAACAAGTATCTTCCCTAGACATGTGGAAAAGAAATCAATTGAAATCAGAGCAAACTTGTCGTTTCTACTTTTTTCACTGATAAGATGAAAGAAATGTTAAAAGGAGAAAAATACATATATACTTTCTATATATTTATCGTCAATTCCGCTATTTTTTCTTGGTTTCAATAATGATCCAAATTAAACCAACTTTTTGAATCGCTCCAACCAAACTGCTGTTGACACTATCGCCATGCATTCTGTCTACTGTTTACGTGGAAGATGTGCTTGGGAGATAGTATGAAAAAAGGGTTTAATTCTGTCGATGATGCGAACAGTTTTGACAGATTCAGTTTAGTCAATTCCTCAACTTCATGGATAAAAATTGACCTTATTTACTTTTCTTTGTTGCACGATTTACTCCAGTACAGAAAACGCTTGCAGTTCAAGCACTATAATTTCAGAATGAACGTAACGTGTCAGTTCACTTAAATGTTTTTTAACAGCAAACGCTGAATAAGAATTCTTTGTCAGAGAGACATGCGCACTCTTTAACTCCTTCTTTCTTTCTGATTTCAGACTCAATTAAATGTATCGTTTTTAAACATTTATACTTCTTCAGAGAAAACAAGTCAGCATATCAGAGCAGAGAAGAAAAAGTTTCAAATGTGTGGTGCTGAATATTTTGTATCATGTATTTATATAGATTTCATGATCATTCGAAATGTATAAAATGTGGCATTTGATTTGGTTGTGTCATAAGAAGGTATACTTAAGATCATAAATGAATACCTAGAACATAATTCATGATAAAAAATGAGAGGGGCATATCTACATGCGAGGATGCAACATACAAAAAAAGAGTTACTTTTTCGTGATTACTCTTTGTGTACAAAAAATGCTGTTGTAGTACAAATTCATGGTAAACTGTACGCTGTAAGCGCAGCGTAAATAGATATGCTGCTGGTGATGCTTGATGCAGGCTTCGTGATTCGTGATGTTCACGTAGTTAACAAGTAGGTATGAGTAATGGGTAATACAAACTGCTAATATACATTTGTCCGTGCTTCCTACTTCAGAATTAAAAAATACTGCAACTGGGCAGTAATTTTTTGGGAACCTGATGCACGCATGCGATGCAATAGTAATTAAGTTTAAAAAACAAAACGGTGCGGTCGTGCTTATATATTTACCACTTTTATTTTTCCACAAATTCGGTTATTTAGGCTATAATATCAATAGTAGTGACGTACATTTGTTTTCTAAAAGTTTCTAGTCTTTTGAGTTTTCATAATTTTTCCATTTTTAGTTTCATTTTTTCCAACATATTTGGCTTATCATTATCATTTAGGGTAGGTGACATTATGCTTTGTGGTCATTTCCATGATGTTTTTTAGAATGACTACGTGAATAGTGGGCCCATTATGATACATGCTAACCAGTCGTTAAATCAGTGGTGTGGTGGCATATTTTACGCTTTGTCTTAATTAGAAAATTACCAATCAGTGAAGCGATTAGATAAAAAAGTCAGGTATTACAATTACATAAGTGCATAGAGTATTTATACATTTCGGGGAAAAAGTGCATTATTATGAGTGCATTATAGCATCGGCGATTTTTAAACTCAACACGAAAAAATTAAATTTTCTGCATCGTATGTAGGTAATTATTCTGGTAATAATAACAACAAAGGAAAATATGTTATCGAAGAAAGTAAAGATGAGTCACCCTGCCAAAAGTCCACAGTCCACCTGAGAAAAAAAGGAGAAGGGGAGGATTAAAAATATAACAAGAATTTTAATTGTTTTATTCACTGCACTGATAAGTACATTAAAACTCAACAACAGTAATTACTGTGCATGCTTATGACCTGTTTAAACAGCTAAACAGTTCTGTTTTGTCTGTCTTATTACAAAGTACAGATAATGAGAATCGAATGATTTTGTTTGGCAAATTGAAGAAAGCATTTAAATTACCATAATATTTTTGCTTGTCGTTGTTCAAAAAAGTTTATAATGTCTAATGAGGATGATGGGCTGAACTGATTAGAACTAAATATAATGCTGATTAAGGAAAAGTTAACTAACAAATAAAGTAGAATGAATAGTTGACTATTTCAAGTTGAATTGTGTGGTATAATGACTTTTTGTCGCCTTCTGTTATTGCTACTTGAATTTCGAACAACATCTATTCAAGAGGAATGCATCACATGCAAAATGTTGAGATACAAAATTAAATATACTTAGTTGTTTATGCGTGAGACAAGTTAGCGGAGGGAATAAAAAAAAATAAGAGGAGAAGAATCGAAAATGCTATCTTTTTTTGGCTACTGGTTTTGAAAGAGAGAAAATGGAATGATGCTTCGGTGTATCGATGTGTTGTCCGTCCATCCATTCAACGCATGCACAAGATAACCCTATGCTAGGGTCATCTTAAAATACGATACGAGCCCTTTTAAATTATTTGTCTCACTCAAAAAGTGAATTAGAAAAAGTAAAATTCAGAAATGAAATCTGGATAATCGGTTTCTAGATTTTGATAGCTGAAAAGCTGTCATGTTAGTCATGTTATTCAAAAGTAATTCTCTCCGTCCATTCACCAGATCCGGTTCAACCGTTGATTTGATAAAAAATGCCCAATATTGCAGTGGGTTGTTTAACTTTGTTTCGTTAATGGCCCTGAAAAGGCCATTGTTGTTTAAAAATGCATGTTACATTTTTTCTGTACTTCCATCAATCGGTCTGCAGTCTTGTTTCAAACAATTGAAAAAATCAATAAAAATGATTTCAACAATGCCAAATCAAACTTGTAAACAAAAAGAAAATAGCTTCGAATTTCGATAGTGCCGACTGAAGTAAAAAAAATTGTTGGCTATTATCTGGGCAGAACTATATAAAACCGGATTGATACTCATACTGTCATCCTGATAACATTGAAATGTTACATTTACGATGTAAGCGTGTATTTATTGTGCTGTTAAATGTATCTTTTTTATTATTGTTTTCTTTCTGTTGCAAATGCAGTTTTTTAGGTTGCAAAAATTTCAAAAAAATATTGCGTCGCATTTCATTAAAAAAAGGGTTTCTCGTATTTACAAAGCACATGTATTGATTGCCACTACCGTACTTTTTTAAACAATGCGATTGAATACAACCGTTTGTTGACATTTTATATTCATAAATGCAAAAATACAAGCATGTGTTCAAAAAACAACAACAAAAAATCATCTACCTACTTTTCTTTTAGTTTTGAAGAAAAAATTGCAAGCTACTTTTCAAATAACAATTTTTTATAAAAATTGCAAACAAGGTATGCAAAAATATTGATCACATTATATTTGATAGCATATCGTCAATCGTTTGTCTGCGCTACCTGATTCCCATATTTATTGCACTGAAAATTATAATGTAAATTATATGCAATTTGAGGCCATAAAATTTTGCGTGCAAAACAAAAAACAAATTTGTAACCAGTTCACATCCAATTCATAGTCAGTTTTGGTACGCATCCAATTCATTCGATAATAACTGTTTTGCTTAGAACTTGATCCGCTCATTCATGACGCTCTTTTTAACCAAACTGAATTCAAAAATCATTGGTCGTGTCATGTTAGTCAAGACTTAAATGTCTATATCTGACATGAATAGCTACAAACATTGTTTAAAAATCGGCCCGAATCAGGGTAAGAATATGCATTTTTTTAATAAAACCCAACAAGCACAAAAGTTAGACAACCTGACTTTCCAAAATATTCAGCAGTTTAATTATACTTGTTTTAGTCCAATAATTAAGATACCCTTCGATTTCATATCATAGAAAAAGTTTTAGAAGCAAAACATGCCGAATTGTTTACTCGTCACAATGACCGTGGAATGACCGAGAAAAATCCAGAAATAAAATACAAGTTTTCAAGCAATAAACTAATTTATGAAAAATATATAGAAAAATCACTTTGAAATAGTTGAGGTAGTCATTATATTATGATACGTAATTATTATAGATTGCTTTTTTATATGACAGCTTCGAAGTGAAAACTTAAATAAGAGCAAAAAAAGGGAAACATTCTCAATAACATTCAGGCAGGTCAAGTTTCAAGCGTAAATACCATACATTATGTACAATGTACCTAGTACTTTTACACTTTGACAAGGCAATCGCAAGATAACATTTTTAAATGATACGTCGTACGTTAACGTTTGAAAGCCTCAGGGGATACGTACGTTAACTTCAATGAATTACACACGAAGTAAACTTAAGTACTACCACTTTTTGCCTAAAATGTTCAGTAATAAAAAGTGTCTTAATGAAGATGAAAGGAAAACAACAAAACGTCATCAACAGAGCAAACTTTTTTGCCACTATTACGCAGGTAATCTTAAACATTTTGTTGAAGAAAAAAAATTGCAAAGAAAATTTTTCCTTTGATTTGATCTTCGGTTCAAGATTTGTGAAAACCCAAAAAGTCTCATGTCCGGAAGACAGCTCATTCGTCTACTTCTTAAACTCGTCTAGTCTTCATGAACTTGATAATCACAAATCAAACCCAAACAGTATACCTTTTAAGTGTCGTAGTTCAATTTTTTGTTGAGAGGTCACCAAAATTTCAAGAGCTCACTGACTCAGAGTTAACGTCATGAATTTACAAAGCATATATATACATATATACATATCAGCCTATACTATACCCATCAGAATTTATACCTATGTGTACATAATATAGTGCGATAAGTATGCATATAACAATTTCGTTAATACCTACCTGCCTCCCTAAGATCTCACGAATACAACCCTTTCGTATTTTTTCCTCTGTTGTTTATGTTTTTGAATGTTTCAAAATACCTGATCATAACATGTCTATGTTCCAAATGATCGCTGTTAATTTCTTTTGCGGATTTCCCCATTTTACGCCCATTTTTTGTATCAAGTTGTGACTTTTGTGTTGTAAGTCATTGTAGTGTGGTTAGTTTTTGTACGAAATGTACTTCATTATGAATGTATTGATCAAATTTCTAGCATTAAAGTCGATAATATTATCGTGATGGAATGTTTTGAATCATGATTTTGCTATTTGCCACAGAAAACCGTTTTTCTTAACAAGAATTCTGAAACTTTTTTTCCCAAATGTTTAAGCACATAAAAAAATCCAACACATACTTAATATCATCATTTTGTGCTTCAACTTTAGCAATTTTGAACTGCTTGAACAAGAATAGTTATAAGGGAAGGATGGCAAAACAGTGTATTTGTTGAGTATGACTTTTTACATAAAACGAAGAGAAAATAGCAGACAAATTGTAGTCGAGTGTTCACACCGATTTCTTAGCAAAGTAAAGTGTTTCTTGAGTAAACATACTAAAGAGGCACTTCATTTTCTCCACCGTTTGTCCACAATTTTTCTTTCTGATAAATTGACACCTGCCTCTTTTCGCACTGTTTGCATTATTTATTTCAGCTTTTCATCATCAAATAAGCACACTTATTCCAAAGAATTGAATGTTGAATGAATATACATGCATATCTTATCCAGCAAGCAAAAGGATTGCAATAACCAACTACTTCCTGGCCTATGAAATATTTAGGTTGAAAAGCGAATTGAAAAGATATACATATTCTTTTTTACTTGCACTTTTCCTTATCCAAGTATTCCGTGTACCATACGACAAAACCATATAAAACCACAATGTTATACTAGCCAAGCAATAATATAATGCAAGAAATGTAATTTGTATTTTTTTATTAAGCCATTTTCGTTGATTTTTTTTTCGTGTTTTCTTTCCTTTCGTCAATAATCAACACAATTTTTCGGTAGTAATAATGACTTGATAAAAACGAAGACATGAAAAATGACAAGAAATCAACTTGTGATGATCGATAATAAACTGCGTCTATTATATTCTACATTATGCTTCATTTTATAATAGCTATGTTATCTATATGATTATATGATACGAATGTATATATTTGAACTGATGAAATTTCATGCTTCATCATCAAATTTATACCGCAAACAAACCATCACTGCAAACATTTTATCCATTGTACCAAAAAAAATCCAGTAAACAGTTATACCTAAACCTGGTGTACATGCATTTGTGTTGATAATAGATGTAGACTAACCACAAGATTTTTTAAAATAAAAAAGTTAGTCCAACGATTAACAATGTTTGGGAACTTTTTTATATTCTTAATTAGCATTTTCATAAATGTACCATTGATATCCTCAAAATTTTGTAAGTAATCACAGAACTTCAGGTATATATTGTAAAAGAAATTGGGGCATAATGAGCTGTGTTTTGCACATTGCAGTGCTTCTAATAGACGAGTACTCTCAAGAATGGTCGAAAAGTTTTCAGGATGGATTGGCTGATTTTCAAGATTCCTTTGATTCAAGCTATGACTATAAAGCTGTGGTTTATAAAAATGATACAAATTGGCAAGAAGGTAATTGACTTCTCTCTTACATCTTCAGATTAACTTACCATATATTTTAGTCTTTCACCTGCAGCAAGCTATTTACCTTAATACATGCTAGAAACAATGCCGATATAAAGATTATTTTTATGATGGCCTAGTTTGTCAATTTATCTCGTCGGGGGTTACACTTGTTCTTGACCTGACCAAACGCATCGGAGACCCAGAAACACAACCCCAAAAGTTTTTCACCTCAAAATTCATTCCTTACTACAAAGTGGATCTTCCTTTTGATTCTCTCCTACGCAGTGTTGATGCCTTAGTTCAAGCCAACAATGGAAGCAATGGCTTTCTCATTTTCAATTCTGAAACTGGCGTTAATCGTGGAGTAAACACAATTCTTGGCACAACCATCATTCGCTATGCTTTCCTTCAGTATCCTGAACAGGAAGCTTTAATAGCGGAAAAATTCGAGTACCGTGTACCCTCTGCTGTTTCCATAATTGGTACGGAGACTCAACTCCGAGATTTTAATGTGAAACAAAGTCGGCTGGTGAAAAACCGTACTGAATGGATATACATTATCAATGAATTTGTGGACATTCCACCTCCAAAATTTGACTCTGTAAATTTTCCCTATTTTCGGGGTTATCTTCCCGTATCTGCATGCTGCTCTTATATGATGAACATACAAAGTGGTGGAAATAGTAGATCAAGCTGCACTATATCTTCCTGCAGGGAAAGCCCCACGCAAATTTATCTCCGTAGACTAGCCTTTCTGTTGTCTCAAGCAGTTAAAGAGGTGGATCCATCGGGAGGAAAAGTTTTCAAATTGGGGTGCAATGATCAAGACAAAGTAACAGGGGACAAGCAGTTTACTGAAATGCTGACAACATCTCTTAACCAAAAAGCTGGAGAAAATTTGCTAATTGCAAAGGAAAATAGAATACACTTTAATGTACCAGTTCTTCTGGAAGATTATGTAAACGGTTCGGGAAAACCTGTTGGAGAGTATAGTGTTGGGAAAGGGTTGGATTTGGATCCAAAGTTTGTTTTCAGGCCGAGGAAACGCTACTTCAGGATTGGCATTGTCGAGGTATTCTTTGTTTCATTATTAAGTGGCATATTTAGAATGGATTAACGAATTTTTGCCTTTTGTGTAGAGTTCGCCATGGACAATGTGGGATAAAGAAGCCAAAAAATGGGAGGGTTACTGCATCGATCTTACTCAAGGTCTTGCAGATAAAATGGACTTTGAGTATGATTTAGTTCTCAGCAAAGAATTTGGAAGACGGATTCCGCCACACGGTAGATGGGATGGATTAACGGGGGATTTAATTCATGGGGTATGACAACTCACAGCTCATTGTTATTTCACTCGTGTGCCACTTTTACTATTGTATTGCCTTTTGTCTGAGACTATGACCTGAAATGACCTCTTTTATCACGACATTGAAAATACCTACTATTTTATGTTTTTTTTGTCTGAATTACGTAGTCCCTAGTTCTCCAATTGTAAAGTACCTTCTACCGTAAATACCTACACTATCTTACACGTGTATGTATCTATTTCCTCATTGATGAAGATGTTAATCATGTTTTTACGGCCGGGTTTTGACAGAAAATTGATATTGCCGTGGCTCCATACATTATGACCAGTGAACGTGAGGAATTCATTGACTTCGTGTCGCCTTACTACGAGCAATCCGGGCTGATCATAAGTAAGTTCAAGATCAGTTCAAAGAGTGAATACAGTAGAAAAAATATTATAATAGCATAGATTGTAAATTTGTTGTAATGATGAATGACCATATTTACGATGCAATCATCATCATGAAAACGACACAACAACATGACAAGCACCTATCAAAGTACAATTTCTAAATATTCTAATTCTAACTGTCAAAACGTAAAGAAATACTCGTTGTAGAGCACATGTTATCCTACAGACATAATAATCAGTATCACTATCACTTCAGAAAATGATTTAAAGCAAAATCTGGCAAAGTAAACAACATTCAAATCTAGTCTGACCAACACTAGCCATAAAAACTGAAGAGTTCTCACAAGTTTCAAGAATGACAACTATGCATATTTATGGTAGAGGAAGAACCAGAAAAATTGTTAGAGAAGAAGAAGTAGTTGTTGGCAATCTAACGATGTCATAATTTTGAACTTTTAACATGCTCTTGTGTCGTCGTATCGTGTAACACGATAAATACACGCGCATGTCTATTTTTTATAGAGTCAAAATATTATAATGATACGTCTGTGGTGTGGTCTGTGTAGGCAGGAATGCATCTTTAATGTACTTTTAAATGTGTTTATTATAGCAATGAAACGACCAGTTGCAAAAAACTCTTTGTTCAAATTCATGACTGTGCTTCGAACAGAGGTAAGTTTTTAGGTGTTTGATGACCATTAATCATTAATCGTGCTAATGCGTATAATTACACAATAATCTGTTATTGAACAAAAATCCTTAATTTAGTTTTGCACTGTATGAAGATCACCATTAAATTTTTATTACTTTAATTGAATCGGCCAATTTCGGTTATCACAGAAAAAAATCAAATTAATGCGTTTGGCAAATGAAATTACAAACTGCAAAGTAACAAGTTTTTCTTTTTAAAAATGTGGTAGATTTTTACAAATTAGTTTCTTCCTCTCGTCAGAATTATTATAATCATCTTTCAAATTAGAAAAAACATCCTGTTTTTGTATTCAAATCTATTTTAATTTTTAGCCATTCAGTTCAAGAACTTGACAGATAATTTATATTTGTTATGATCACTTATATTGCATGCGCTATATATTAGTCGTTTTACTAATCACTCATCTCATCTTGCAAGAATCTCACTGCATTGTTCTAACTAGTTTTTTCTAACATTCTTGTATGCTAGAATTATCAATTCATTCAGAGAGAAAATTTATTTTACCAATGAACATGATCATATTATTTATTTTACATGAGAGCAATCGACCATTACCTATATTCTTCTATTTTTTCTAATTTCTTAAACATCTTTAATCGACATGATTATTTGCATACATGTAGGTATGGCTAAGCATTTTAGGTGCTACAATTGCAACAGCCATTCTTCTATGGTTTTTGGACAAGTACAGCCCGTACTCTGCGCAAAATAATCCGAACAAGTATAAAAATTTCAGGTACACAAACACAATTTACGCATCATCTTTAGCAAAAATGTTAATTAGAAGGCAATAACCAGACGATATATCTAAATTACATTTTTTTGTCAAAGTTCTTAGAAGAGCCCAAAATTCCCTGGAATAAAAAGTCTTGTGTACGTAGTTGTAAAACATGGCAATGTACTTAAATAAATATACAAACAAACATCATCATCAAAAAACCATCAATTTTTTATGATTAGATGATGAGTCAAGATCATTATGATGATGTGGTTATTGTCTCAATGTATCAGTTTCATTTTATTATTTTATTAGATTACACAACATTTAAAAAAGTCTACAATTTATGATAATACTTTTTGTTTACTTTATTGAATGGGTTTGCTTTTAAAGAAAATTCACTCTAAAGGAGAGCTTCTGGTTTGCCCTAACAAGTTTTACACCACAGGGCGGTGGTGAACCACCTAAAGGTACCAGAGCTTAAACACTAACTTGGCATTAGTATCGAAATTTCTAGGTTTGATCTACTGAAAGCTTTTATATTTTTATTGCCTTTTTTATCTTCATTGTCTCTACAGCTCTATCTGGAAGAACTCTTGTAGCTGCTTATTGGATTTTCGTGGTGCTAATGCTGGCCACGGTAATATTTTTTTCTGTCAATAATAATAACAAGATAATTAATTACTTTGATGATTATCGTAATTATAATTTTATGGGAAAGTATGTAACTGTAACAAGTTGTTGAATGAGTCGTGAATGAATATATCAATTTTTTGGATGAATGATTTTTCTGTTGATAATCACAGTTCACGGCCAACCTGGCCGCATTTTTGACTGTGGAACGAATGCAAAGCCCAATAAAAAACCTGGATCATCTTGCGTCGCAGTCCAGCGTTAAATATTCTGTTGTTAATTCATCCACTGCGATGACATTCTTCAAAAATATGGCAAATGCGGAGGAGATTTTGTATCAGTGAGTGAACCATGTAAAACAAGCACCTTTTGCCCTACTTTAATCATTTTTGGTTGTCATCATTCAAATTAAATTCATATTACTTGTTATTTTATGCGTCAATGTCATCACAATCATAAATCTTTACTTTTTTTTACAATTTCCTTGCTTTTTTTTGCAGAATGTGGCGAAATTTAACTCTAAAAGCGCCTTCGTCAGCAAGAGAGTACATTGTTTGGGAATATCCCATTCGTGAAATGTATATTCACATTTATTCAGTTATCGGTAAAACGACAACAGTATCAAGTATGGAGGATGGTTTTAAAAGGGTAAATTACAAACAAAACTTGATATACGGAAGCCATAAAACGAAATGTAAAGAAAATCAGGAAAAATGCTTACGAAAGCCGTTTTTGTAATTTTGGAATTGTTTTTATCATGTCATGCAGGCAATGGATGATGACTACTATGCTTTTATTCATGACGCTGCACAAACCAAGTATGAAGTTTATCGAAACTGTAACTTGACTTTGATCGGAGAGCCATTTGCTGAAGCTCCTTATGGTTTGGCTGTAGCTCAAGGAAATCCTTTACAGGATGATTTGAGCATGGCTATTTTGCAGCTGCAAACAGAACGATTTTTTGAAACATTGAGTTCAAAGTATTGGACAAGCCAGTGTACTAATTTGGGAGATGGGGAAAGTGATGGGATATCGCTAGAAAGTTTGGGAGGTGTGTTCATTGCAACAATAATTGGACTGGGGATTGCTTTTGTGTCACTGGCTATTGAGGTATTTAATACGGCAAGAAATCGAAGAAAGGCTAAGATTGCGGAAGAAAATATGATCAAGCCGAAGTTTGTCGGACCGATGGATTTTTATGGGGCGGGGAATAAAGGGATTGCTTTGGTGGGTGCAGTGGGAGGAGCTGAAGGTGGGGTGCGAACTACACAAAAATCAGATGTAATCAGGAGGGTGAATT
Source organism: Entomobrya multifasciata (assembly GCA_034693345.1). NCBI lineage: Eukaryota > Metazoa > Arthropoda > Collembola > Entomobryomorpha > Entomobryidae > Entomobrya > Entomobrya multifasciata. The sequence continues at coordinate 25,183 of JAQFXM010000426.1, forward strand.
TCTTACCAGAAGTAATGAATTAAAAGAATGAAACTGATAAAAAGGCTTAGGTTTAAAATTAGGTGTACGGATGGGTATAGATATTCACATTCATTTATTGTTCACTTTGAATATGAACAATTTGAAATTTTATAGCAAGCTGTTAGTGAAACGATTCTAATTACTTGGAATTTTATGAAGCCCTGTAACAATACCAATTTTAGTACTGGTACGGAGGCGTAAGGTTTGCATTAATTAGCATACAAGTAGAATAGGTATACCTATAGGTACATATGTAGTAAAGTAAAGTGTATGTTTTTGGAAGCATGTCTTTGTTTTCTTCATAATATCAAATGTATGTAATGAAGCTATGTGCGAAATAAATTATCACCTATAAAATACTGTTATCATACATTTTAAGCGTCTCTTCCATTATTAGCGGCCTGCAATGTGCCATTGTTGGAAGTACGAATTTACGGGTTACAGTGCGTCTGCGTTCATTTGTGAAGTCACGTTCACGTCACGTCTGAAGGTGCATTGGTATATGTGATTTACGCAGTTTCTAGTTGTCACTTTCTTTTTATCATACTAAATTTCTTAAGGCTTCAATAAAAAAAGCTCAGTTAGTAAAGTAATGGAAGCGGTCAAGACATAGTTGAAGCTTTCACGTTGAAAAAGTAAAAAGTTACGGTCACTGAAAAGTTGTCAATTTTTTGGTGGAGGTGTGTCCTTGAAATAAAGACGGTGAAAAAATCGACCACTCACTCGACAATTATTTTTTGAAGAAGAAATAGCTGAAAAATAAGAGATTGTAGTCACTTGCATATCTTTAAAAATATACTTATCTTTTCAAAATAAATTGGTCACATCCGGTGATCGTGTTTTAATCAAACTCGGTGCTAGAATACACTGCATGATGACAGGTGTCTTGTGCACACGAATCGAATGGAGCTATGGGACGCTGAAGGTATCTCTTCAATAAAAACTCTATAAGGAAATATTTAAATTAAAGGGGCAGCGAAAAGTACATGTATTTTTTTTGGTGATTATAGAGAACGAAGTTGCTATACAAAATCTTCAATTTGGTAGCTACTATTTTTACGTTTTTAACTTTAGTGGCAATGATAACCGGTACAGGTGTAAATGGGCAGCGTCAGCTATCTCGCCGACCTACCGTCTCACCAGCTTTGGAAGCTTACCGGAACAGATGGATGGCGTACCTGAAATCACAAACCACAACAACATTAAAGCCTTACATCAATGGTGGTAGCGTTGGACTTCGAGTTGGTGGCGACAAAAAAGATGGCTTGGTAGTCAATGGATTTCAATGCGAGCGGACATACTCTTTTTTTCCTAACAAAAATAATCCTCGCATGTATCATTTGTGTGCAAGAAACCGTGACAGTTGGTATGTTTATCATTACTTCTGCCCACACGGCTCATTATTTCAAGATAGTATGGGGAAGTGCATGCAGGAAAATGACTCCTCGTCGAATAACAACCGATTTGGTAACAGAAGACCAAGTACCCCTACAAGATTCACAACCGTACGTCCCGGAATCCGTAGGACTACAACAAGACCAACAAGACCTACCACAGTTTCCACTACTGAACCCACCACGTTAAGAAGTACAACGATAAGCACCACTACTACTACGACAACTGAGGAACCTGAAGCAGTTCCAGAACCAGACTCAGATCATGCAGGTGTTACAGATAACATCGCATACTCTTCAGAGGAAGCTTCCACAGAAGATGGAAAGGACATTGATTTGGTGGTTTCCATTCCAGGATTAATGACATCCTCAGAACATTCGCAACAAGGTCAACAGACATCATCAGATGAGTAAGTAAAAATACGTGAAGTTTTTTTCACGGCAATTTTGCACGCGTTTAATTTTCATTGTGTGCTTGTTTTCTATGCATGGTCGGTGAAGAGTGGACGGGGCCACGAATGACGAAAATGATGCATCTGACGAAGTTAACATGATTCCTGAAAGTGCTAATGGACCAAGTAGGCCAGTGATAACAACAACAACAGCATCGCCATTATTACCAGCCAAGAAAAAACAAATGCCATTGAAAAGGATACCGTTGAAAGCTATTAGCACAGAAGCATATGAGTCTGGTGAAGGGAATGATGAGTCAGGAAACAGTGACACCGCAGGCGGTAGGCGACCCAGAATACTCAAGAAATGGAATGACTTTCTTTTCGGGAAATATTGACACAAATAAGCATGTGTATCTAAATGCTTAATTAGATAATTAGCACCTATTTATAGTTTATATTTACAGTATTTATTTGCCAGGTATGCATTTAAAAGCAATGATCAGATAAACCAGTGAGCTGTGAGTTGAGCTCTTGTAGATATTCAGATTATTATCATCTTTTTGAGGCATGAGATATACGCATGAACAAAAATAGAATAAAAAATACATTTTTCTTGGATAGACTAGAAACAATATTTTCTTGTCATCTTCCCATTTATTTATTTAGGTGACAGCGAATTGTGGTTGGCTTTAGTTGGAACACAATATCTATTTTTAGGCGTCATATTCAATTTCCTTATCTTCCGTTTTTTGCTACCACTACAAATTCTTTTTTGCTTTGTGCTGCACGATACTTCTCATTCTGCACTTGCCACTTGCACTCTTTTATATAACAAAAGTACGTTTGAATATATGCTTACTATGATGATTGTGTGTGTCTAGTGACTATTTTTCTGTTTTATAACAATGACTATATTGCAATGATTATATCTTCATGATATTGGAGAGTGTAACACGTGGATGTGTTAAATTTTGGAATTCTACTGCTGTGCATTTATTTTAAGCGAATGGGGATCGGATTGAATAACAAATGTACTATTTTTCAAATTTCTCTTTCAGTTCTCAGCAGCAAACAATCTATCTTCTAAGCATGTACAAAATCCAAATTGCCACGGAGGAACAAAGAGATTAAAATTATATGAAAATATACTCAATGCTTGCATGCACTATACTTACTTAATTAACAGCATTGAGATCAAGGAAAACACCACGTTGAATTGTTTATCATGAAACATGTCAAAGGTACACATAAACAATAGTCCAGGAATATTTTACGCTATTTCCAATACCTTTTATTTAGAATCAATAATAAAATATAATGGTTCTGGTGTAGTATGTACGAGAGTTGACGGTAGAAATGACAAGAATGCCTTTTATTTTAGCACTTATGAAGGGTTAAAATACGTTAATTATTGCAATTTCGAATTAACATACACACGACTATGATCGTTTCGATATCACTGTCTCTGCAATTTCAAAACACGCACATGCAGTGAAGGTTCATCCAATCTCACTTATTTAATCATGCTCGATTCCTAACATAAATCCATAGTTCGTTAGTACATCAAGATAAAAACGAGTATATATCCCGGTGGTAACTTCATACCGTTGAAATATTTTTGTTTTTACTGGTTGTTGTAGTCGTCACCCTTCACCGGAACTGGCAAATATCCCACAAATGCTTCAAACACCCTCCCAATTTTAATGCACATCAACATCCACTCCTATACTTTTCTATTAGCACTCTTCTTCGAGACAGAAAGTTTGCTAAGCATTTTTTTGCACTTTGTGTTTAAATACTGCAAGTTGACTTGCTATCTGGGAAATTCACTTGAATATCAACCGTGTAAAATAAAACATGCAAAAGACTCAACTCTTGTATATTATCTTGAAGTCAATGTATTTTCATGTTATAATAGACACGATGATGACTTTTTTTTCTTATCATGTTATTCTTTTTGGCTGTGACAATACCAGTTGAAAATATGCTGTATATATTTGAACTGGATCTGTGTAAAGATGTTCGGAAAGCCTTTTCATATTGTGCTACCATATCCATGTACTAAAATCCCCATTTCTGAATGAACTCTGCATACGATGTGATTTAATATTGAAAAATCGTTACCAGTTCATTTCAAACACTTTTCCCAAGTTCCTTCCATATTCGCCATTTCTGTAATAATCCATTTGACAAAATGTGACAATGACTTTGTTGCGAAAATCTAATTTGTGCATTGGTTGAATTGTTGTGGGGGGAAGTGTCCCCTTTCAAATGAAAATAAGACTGTATAGGAAATCATCTAATAGGTTCAGCTAAAAAATGGAGGACGAGCCGGAAGAGAAAACCAAGTGTCAGTATTGCATGACAGGATCCAAACAACTTCTTACCTTTCTACTTTCTCATGTAGGTTTAGTGACCCTTGTGGTAGGATACTGTTTAATAGGAGCAGTGACTTTTGAAGCGCTGGAGGCTGGACATGAACGAGAGGTATTTGTATTCATCTTTCAAAGACGCGTTAAGTGAATTATTTATCATATTTTCTATATACTGTTACTGTTATTTTTTTGCAGGTGAAAGAAAAGATGGTAAAGGTGCGAGAAGCAGTTTCCCAGGATCTCTGGACAATGACCAGAAAAACTGACATAATTATTCCAGAAAGATGGGCAGAAAACGCGTCAAAACGTTTACAGGTAACAATTCATCTTATTTCAAGCTTTCTTTATGTCAGACTAATAAACACAAATTGAGAGAAAGGTATACAAGTATTATCCATCATCGCCTAAAATCGGTAAAACCCATAAAACATATACTTAACTTATTACACGTCATTTTAGATGGCTGCTAATAGCGTAAAAGCAATAAAAATGATTTATGAACCTCCTGTTGGCCGATTCCTCCAAATAAATCCCTAAGTACTGTATAATTTTTCAAGATACACACTTTTCATGAATAACCAAATGTGCATATTAATAGACTTGTGCAAAGTAGATGACTACAGCGGAAAGGGTTGAATATTAGATTTTTATTTCTCTCCGACATGTTTACATAATTCGGTTTACGAGCTGTGAAAAGAAATAAAACGCTTGTCTGTGTTTTCAAATGCAAGCATGGATGTGATCCCGAACGATAACTTTGCTTATTTGATTTAACGTGTGAGGTGGAGTGGTGTGGCGATGGTGGCGAGCCGTGGTGATATATGGCCATACATTAGATAGACTCTTACTCATAAAAATGAATGGTTATCTTTGTTTTGTTACAAACGGTTAATCCGTGTAGGAGTTTGAAACGGAACTGCTTAAAGCCATTAGGAAAGCCGGCTGGGATGGCAGCGAAGATACTGAACAGCTCAATTGGACTTTTACTGGATCACTTTTCTACTCCATTATTGTCATTACCACTATTGGTACATTTTAAACATTAGATGCACTTAAATAAAGTGCATTTGTAAAATTTATGATTGATTTTCTCTTCTGCAGGATATGGTCATATAGCCCCGAAAACGGTATGGGGAAAGATTGTAACAATTTTCTATGCAATTGTTGGCATTCCATTAATGGTCATATGCTGGTCACACATTGGCGACTTCATGGCAAACTCTTTTCGCTTTTTATATTGGAGAGTTAGTTAATTATTATTTTTGTATATTATACAAAAATGGTATGGGCATTTTGTTATAATTTTAAAGTTAATTTTACACAGGTGTGCTGTTATCTTTGCACCAAAAAACCTCGCCACCGCCATAGACCTCCAATGAGAAGAGGTCGAAGTGTACGTGGGTCAGCCAGAGCTTCAAGGTGGGTATACTTTAATGGGAAATGGACTAACTTTTTTAAAATTATCCATTGAATTGTTCATTTAAATTATAATTGCATTTAAATTATTTGAAAAACAGTGCTCGTATAAAGAGGTCAATAAGAAGGTCAGGCAGACAGTCCCAGAGATCTGCGGATTCGGCCATGTCGGACTCGGTTATATCCGCTATGTCAGATCCTGGGTTAGTTTTGCATAATTGGGCAGATTTTCAATTGATCTCTTCCTTATTGAAATTAATTCTGTGTATAAAAATTTGATATTGGCGTTTAACAGAGCATACGGTATACCAGGAACTGCTCAACATTATACGTCAGCCACATTACCCAAAACATCCCAACCTAAAGGACTACCCCATCCCAGCCAAATTCTTACGCGACTTCGCTCTGCTAGATCAGCAGAACCTGAGTTAGGCCCTAATCTTCCTATTTTGTATAATAAGTACGCGGACGATCTTGTCATACGATTGCCAGCCACTTCAGAAGCTGATGAAACTTTAAGCGAGGGGACTAGCAGAAGTAAAGGTGATTTAAAAGGTCAGCAGACACCACAAACGCCTGTAATTACTACAGCACCTGTTCCTGTTGCCCTGCCCGGTGGAATTTCCAGGAACAGATCAATGCCTCCAGATCCTCAAAGATTTGCAGCAAAGCACCATGAAGACTTTGACTACTGGGAAGATGAGTTTGATGAATACTACGAGGAAAGTGATTATGAAGAAGAGGATTTTGGAAACAGGCCCGTCCCAATTTGGTTGTGCTCTAGTCTTGTGATTGGGTACATTGTTGGAGGGGCTTACTTATTTTCCAGTTGGGAAGAATGGAATTTCTTGGATTCAGCATATTTTTGTTTTATTACGCTTACCACAATCGGTATGTTTTGAAGCGACCTTTTTACAAGATAATATATTATGTTTATTCTGTTCTATATCAACCTGTCATATTTTTGTAGGGTTTGGTGACTTTGTTCCAACTCAAGACTCCGAAACAAGTATAGCATTGTGCTCCCTCTATCTTCTATTTGGTATCGCTTTGTTAGCGATGAGCTTCAATTTGGTGCAAGAGCAAGTGATAAATTCCGTAAAGAGACTTGCCATGACCCTCGGTATTTTGGACGATGAAGAAGATAGATAATCTCAATTATATCAACTCAACACAATCATTTTATTATAATCCAGCGCAATTTTTTATGTAATGGCTATTTAGCAGGCTTTAGTATCTCTTTGTGTTGTCATTGTAGTTTTATCTTTTACTGCAGTTTTACAACATTCTCCCACTCCTAGCCTACCACACACTCGTAACAAAAAAGTCACTGCCGTACTCATGTATGAAATTCCGTCATGTTATATCCACTCTCGACAAACCTAATGATCACGATACGAAAAGGTGTTTTCTGTTTGTTTAATCTAAATAATCTGAATTGGAAATAAGAGGAAGGGCAAATTCTATTCAGTTCTGCTGTTGTTCTTCCAAACAGCAACAGCACAGATTTACGCAACCAATTTTTCAAAAAGAAAATCGATAGTTTGCTAGCGTATAAACATTTTGTTATGAATATATAGAATCAGATACAGATCTCATAGATTTAATTATGACCAAGTTATATAGATGTCTGCAAGATTTACTTATTTATGTTTTGTGTGTTGTGTGGAATAGCAGATTCCGTTGATGGTGATGATGATAATGACAATATCTGTAGTTAATCCTATCTGTCACCTCTGTGTCCCTAGTGTGGACACCAGACTTTCCTTAACGATGATGGGGGTAATAAAACAAGACCCATCAGAAAGAAATATTTGTAAATGTGAATGGAATAAATGGGGTAACAAAAAAAACTGTCTTGTGATCGTAAAAGCTTTTCCCGTGATACTTATTTGATTTGAGTATATTGATGGAGATGGAGCATCCAAATACCAAATAAAATCTGGATTGTGCTAATAGTTATTTTAGTGTATAAAGAATTGATATAAGGCGTTTTATAACATTACGGACCTACGGATATCCCTCCCACAGCCACGTTGCGTCAAGCTGAAAGGTGTCGTTATGTATGTGTGAAACTTGTAATTAGCATGACGAAGATGAGCTGTACAGGTAAGTTGGCCATTTTTTAACGACCATCAACCCGTGCTTATGTAGTATCTAACCGCTTGCAATTCAGCTATATAATATGTACTTAACATTTTCAATTGAAACAGGTTGTAAGTAAAAATTAGCATTGGGCGAAGTTCATTTGATTGACATTTTGAGGTTTCATTGTGGTCGCCATTTATAATTTCACAAAGGAAACCAAAATATACTGCATTTTAAGTACAAACACAATAGATTTGGAAGTACATTGCAAATCATAAATTTATTTTCCGGCAATTCTCATCAATCAAGCAAAATAATTTCCTTCAACAATATTTTCCCGTTTTTCTATAATGTGCCATGTGTCCTTCTAGAGGCCACCGCAAAACAAAAATAATTTACCAGCCTGAATAAGTGAAAACCTAATTTATTAAATCCCATCATCATAATAATGGGTGTAACATATTACCCACCGCCACAACAATTATACGACGACGATAACTATGCAATAAATAATTATTATGAGATAGGCCGTTATAATACTAATCCTTCTTCTCAGTCACCTTATCATAAAAATTTATCACATCTTCAACAATCCATCTTTTCTGAATACATGTCCACTGGTTTAACCACTGCCTTCCTTCAAAAGTACCAACGTGAGCTTACGGTTGCTGCAAGTAGTATAAGTGTAATTATCTTAATCATCCTAGGAGGATGTCTGTGGTGTCTTGTTGGCGTTGTTAAACGCGGATTCAAAAAGAAAAATGAAAGTGAGTGTGATGATGTCATCTTTTCTACAACTGGAAGCAGTGGTTCCTCCCCTCCCAACAAGAAAAGTAGGGATGGGGGCTCTGATGAATTAGATTCATCCTGTTGTGGCTCAGATGGCTCTGGGGTGGTGGCACCAAAGAAAACTGAAGAGCAGTTACAGCAGGCAACAAGCTCGTCAAGTAAATGGTCTAGCAGAAAAGGGATACCGATCATTTCCAAATTGTTTTCCAAGCAGAACGGAAACAGTGCAAGAATTTTGGCACAACATCGCAACATAATTACACCTGATAAAAGGATTCCCTTTGTTGTTCCAACGGTAAATTTAATTGGCATAATTTAATTACACATGCATGAATTTATTAGAAAGTTTCAAATTTATGCGCATCTCAAATAGATCCAACTTCGAGCTCAACCTCAAGAATCTCATGGACTAGCTGAGGGTCTCATTGTTCCAGATTCGCAAAGTCGATCGTCCTCATCATCCCCTCTACCACCTCAACCTTCTTCTTCTTCCGCTGCAAAGCATCAAGCTTTACTTTTAGCCCAACAATTTTTCCCTCAGCTTGAAAACCCAGAATCGGACTCCTGTCCCATAATCGCATTTTCACTTTACTTTGAGCTATCTTCCCAAATACTTAATGTTAGACTACTAGAAGGTCGTAATTTTCCGGATACTTTAGTTCACACAGTGGCAGTGAAAGTGTATCCTGGTCGAACTGCAAAGCAACATACGAAAGAATTCAAATGTCGTTCGCCAGTGTACAATCAAGAATTTTGTTTTCATGTACGAACGAGTTCATTACAAACGAAAATTTTGAAGTTGCGCGCAGTAATACCTGGAAACCCAAAAAGGGTCATTGGATATGTAAATATAGCCCTTAAAGACTTACCAGGCTTTGAAAAGGTTATGGAACAAGGGGATGGGGAAATTACGGAGGATTTGAAGACAACACAGTTGTGGAGACGAGTGGAAATGCCAAATGAAGGTGGCGACGGAGTCAAATTGCAAGTTAGCTTAAAATGGAGCCCAGAACCTGGCCCAGGGCTATTAACATTGAAAATTATTGAAGCTGCGGGGCTTCATGAGAATCGGGAATGTGATTACAGTAAATAGCTAGAGTTTATTAACTGTCAAGACAAACTTTATTTTTTGATTCATTAACGAAACTTTTTGGGTTAATTAAAACTGTTTTGATTTTTGACAGCTTCCTCATACGTCAAAGTGACATTACAAGAGCAAGGTCGCAATATCAAGACACGAAAGACCCAGTTGGTACGCTGGGGATCTGTTCCTCTATTTGACGATGTATTTGTGCTTACAGTTCCACGAGAACTTCTCGCTCAAATTTCCTTCCTTTTAGTTGTGATTGCAAGAGGTCGACTAGGTTAGACTGTAATTTATAGAAAATATAATATAAAACTACATGTCAAAATATAAGATCACAATTTTCATTCATTCATTTCTTCGTTCATACCAACTTTTTTAAGACAAGTGCGTAATTTATAAAAAAAAGTATGTAAATTTATTAGAGAAACAAATTATAACTTTTGGTTTTGTTGACAGGCTCAAAAGCAGTCTTGGGAAAAATCTGTGTTGGACCTGTTCCCTATGCTGTCACAGCATCGTCAGTTGTACGCACATCAGCACCACCGGGAGCATCCTCTTCATCATCAACTTCCTCCTCCGGTATAGAATTTTGGGAAGACATGTGTCATCAGCCAGACTCGGAAATTGTACGATGGCTTCACTTGCTACCTTGAAATATGCGTTTTAAAAACTGCAAGAAGATGAAGATAAAAAAAAGATGAGATATGTGTATTTTCAAGAATACTTGCATCTTGAAGATGGTAAAAAAGAAAAAGAGATCTACTCAGAAAAGTCAAATATGCATGAAATGATAATGTCAAGTTTACTTAGGCCGCTGTTTTTATCGTATGTAAATAAATGAAGTTCGCTGAACACTTTTTTTCACATTAATATATCAAATTACCGTTTGCCATATGAATTTATTTGCATGAAAATAAATGAATTTTCGGGAGTGAAGGAAGATACAAGTTTTGAGTGAGTCATCCTTTTATTTTTTCATCATATTTGGATCTATCTTTGTGGCTGTCAATCAAATACAAAATATGTAGGTATATTCTTTTGTAGAAAATCAAAGCCCCAGTCACCACAGTACGTACAGCGTTTAGTACAATAGTTGACCAAAATCTCTTTAAAAGATCTCGTAACTTTTTCGATTGAAATGACAACCTATTTGGATGCACGCAAAAACATAATAATTTGCTATCATTTTTGGTTAGTTTGCAAAAAAATGGACGGAGGAGTACTTTAAAACAAGTGTAAAAGCACAATAACATATCTGGAATGATAGCAGAAGAGTAGGATTTAAAATACTGCAAAGTCAACTGTACTTAGAAAAAACATAAAGTAAAACTAGGATAAAACCATGTTTTTCCCTTATTGATATACATATTCGTGAGACTTTGAAAAATAAACGAGGTTGTCTAAGAATCTTAATTTTCCTTTTTGGAAGAGACATCATGCTGGGTGATTGAGGCTTGTTTTTATGATGATGACACGTGAAATGTGACAGTTCAATCACTCGTCTCTCTAGCTAAATACTCTTAACAGTGGAGTAAAAATCTACTCTCAAGAGACCTTTCCATCTTTGTCTTTTTACAAAAAAATCAAACAACAGCCTTAGCACTGGCAATAATGCCATTTACCAAGAATAGGAATGACTTTGACATGACGGTGGGGTGGTAGGAAGCAATAAAACGAACAAAGTCATTGAACGGTACGACAGTGCATTATGGCAATGCTATAATGTAGTTAATATTGGTCGATGATGAAATATATTGGAATTTAAAAACTTGAGGTTAACATTTTTTATTTCCTGCTTACGGTTTTTTACAAGCGTAACATACTGCGTGGGTGTTTTGTTATCAGGAGAGTTGCATCAAAAAGTGCATTTAGGCAGTTGATACAAATTTTTTTATTGCAAATTTTAAGTTCACTAGACAGTCATTTCTTGAAAAGTCATAAAGTTTTTGGACCGATGAATGAGTATCGTGTCAGAAAACAAGACTGTTAATTGTTTTTGCAGTGTAATTAATTTAAAACATCCACTTTCTCTGTCTTTTTGTACAATGAACTTTAAGGTACATTATAAAATCACCAGTTTGGTGTTTATTGGAGGAATTCATCTCTTCCGTGTGTTTCTGAACTCTATTTGAAAAACAATGTCATACGCAGCATAGTTTCCAGCGAAGTTCACTCTCCTCAATTTAATTGCTTTTTTATGGACGCTGTGTTGTTTTTTACATTAAATTTGTGTCGCAGTTTTTTACGTGTGGTAAAAGCTGCAGCGCCAGGTCACCGATCTTCCTTAAAAAATTTTGATGAAAGCTGACTAATGGTTTTGATGGTACCACGATGTAAATTTTATCAGAAATGTAAAATGATAACCTATCTTTTTTATGTGAGGTCGTCCGTCAGTCAAGCAGACATGCTATGCATTCTTGTTCATAGTATTTTAAAGCGATCACAGTCAATATATTTTTACCCATTTTCTAATCCCTTGACGGCATGATTGAAAAGTTAGAACCAAGCAGTCTATCGCGTTCACATTTTTTCACAAGCGTCTGACTTTTGGCTCTGGGTAATATTTTTACAGATATTTACGGATATTATAACTCTGTTGACAAACTGGTTTCATCAGATATTTCCTCCCATTTCACATGGAAAACGTGGAAATGGAAATCCAATGGAATCTATAAATTTCTCGTGTGTAGTAATGGCAAGCCTCAGCCAACTTATCAGCGTACATCGCTCCATTCAAAATATGTTATGTTTTTACTACCTAAACAACGGATCGATTGTGGTTTGGTGACATACGCATTCAATTCTTATGCCACCACCACACACCACCATCACTAAATCAGTACGACTCTAACAGTTTGAAATCCCAAAACAAAGTTTATTTTAAAAACTATGCAGTTCGCTGGGTCGTTTCACTTTTTTTTTGTTGTATGTATCAACTCCTACAAACAAATTAAAATGGATTATTTTGCATTACTTTTCTACTTTTACTACTCTGTTTATGTGTATGTGTGTGTTCTTTTACTCCGGTTTGTAGTCTGTTTAATAATAACATCTCATCATCGTCGTCATCATGAAAACCATAATGAACTCTTTGCTCTTTTTTCATTTGGCATGGCATGTCATGCAACGCTCCTGCCGCTGATCATGATGACATGACATAAAATGATCAGCAGTATACTCATCGTCAGCCAGAGAGACATGTAGTAAGTCAGTAGACATAAAAAAACTGCTCAATCCGTTTTTTATGTCTTCTCTGCTTAAATTTTTCTTTTTTTCTTTCATCATATTACATATTCATTTGCCCATGCGTCTATCTATCACTTTTTAAAATGTACCACAATATCTTGGTACTCAACTCATCTCATCCTCCTTCTCTCTTCTTCTTGAGATGCTGATGCTGCTGCCGTTGTTGATGAAAATGAAGATGATGTTGAAGGAAAGAACAAAACCGTGTTCAACTGAATCTTCCGTTCCTTTTCATTCTTATTTTACAATGATTCTATGTTCTCCTTTTCTTTCTTTTATTCTTGTTTAAAAAATCAAAGAGGCAAAGTGCATCTCTCTTTCTTTCTCTATTTCGTTCGGCTCGGCTCTTTAGCATCACTTTGTTCTCATCTTCAGCTTCTGTATTTTTTTCTGGTGCACAGTACAGATTTAAATGGACATCTTTTACTGGTTTTGCATTCAAATTAGTACAAGTGTAAAATCGTAAACCTAGAAAAAAAGTTAGTTAATTTTTACTTAAGAGTGTAACAAGGTAGCGTTGTAATTGCGTCTCCCAACTGTCTATTAATTTCTTCGTAATCATCAATAAATTATTAAAATAAGCAAAATTATTTTCACAAAAAAACAGAGAAATCGTGGATTCTTTCATTCTTCTGTGTGTCGCGGCTCCTCATACATTCGAGTTTTTTTTTGCGAAATCACTATAAAATTTGTGAGGAGATATATGTAATGCAGTACAAGAGTTAGGTTAATATCGTCGTTGCTCCAGTTGTTGAAGATCAACTTGTGATAAATTTCTCGCGAATCCTACATTCATGCATGTAGCAAAGCTAGAAACTTCATCCCATAAACATTAACTTGATCACATCTCGTAATAAAATTTCCTACTTCCTTCATTTTTCATCACCACAAAAATTAAGGAGAGAGATTGATAGCAAAAGAAATAGGTTCAGTAGTGTAATTATAAGAATAATGAAGATCAGCGTCGTCACTGTGACATTTGACATCGACTCAGTCATTCATTCCAGTGTCGTCGTCGTCGTCGTCTTCGACGGAACACATGTATAGGAATTTTGTGTACACAAATAATTTGCGAATTGCAACCCATTTTCGATTGAACGTGATTTGTTCCTCTCAATTTCACATCTCAACAAGTTTCAGTTGGTGCAAGTAAGTAGTGCATGCATGATGATGGACTGCGATTGAGCTGGATTTTAAAGACAGTGACCGTTACTCTACTTGACTTTGTTTTCCAGTATTAAAACTTTATACTGCATTTTTAGCTTTGTTTACTGTGCGGTTATTTCTTGACACGGAAGTTAAATGAACTTGTCCAGCATTGAGGCACTTTTGGTGCTGTCCACTTTGGCAAACATTGTTTTGTGTAGTGACAACAGTAACAATTACACAGGGTATCCTGGCCTTGGTGGAGGTGCAGCAAGTGGGGCAAGTAACAATCATGAGTTGACCAAAAAGCTGAGACGTTACAAGGTACATACAATCATAATTTTCATGGTCTTTGTTTTTAGAAATGTGCATGCAAGGTTGTTAGATATTTTGAAAAGCATGATATGTATTTTAATTAAGAAATACTAATTACTTTAGATTTGTAACGGAGCAAGATGCAAATCCATTCGATCTTTTAATCCTCCAAGTATTCTATTCGATATGGATTCCTTCCTGTACAGCCGATGGTCGAGATGGGCTCCATGCACTCGTCACTGTACAACAAAGAGATACAGGTATTTTTTATTATAAAACCTTGTGATAAAAAATATTCTTGGCAAAGATAGTTTTTATAAAAATTATTACCATCATAAAAAAGCATGATGACATGATTAAAGCGTTAGAAATTACTTTCGATACGGTTGGAATAATCATCACATTACTAATCGCGACAGAAGTGATGTTGGATGTAGACACTTTACTCGCTGTTTATGTTTTTGTACGATGCATGAAATTAATAACAGTGTTTTTTTCAAACAACCGGAAAAACATTTGGCAATTTGCAATGTGCAGCAGTTGTCTGATCTACAACTTTGAAATCAGAGAGACAGTGTGAACTTTAGTGAAAATAACTTTATTTTAACTAGGGCATGCAAATTCCCAATGGTATGCGGTAACACCATTCTTCACGAAGAGGCTTTCTGCTATCACCGCGGCACACATTGCGAACATATTTTTGAAAATAATCAGCGAGACTTTGTAGCGTCTGGGCCGGTTGAACAACAAGCGGAAGAAGGGGAAGAAGAATACTTTGAGGATTATGTTGACAAGATAAATCAGAAAGAGCAACAGAATGTACCACAAGAAAGTAAATACTTAAATTAACTATGAAAGATTTTCAAGTATGAAATATATAAAAAACACAATTAAAATGTTGACAATTTTGGATTTCAGGCCTCCACTACAATTTTCTTGACAAACCTATTGGACAAGCTTCCGAAACACTTTTGGTACCTGTTTCTTCTGTCCAACTTGGGAACACCAAGCCTTCACGTTTGGATTCAGCGGAACCTGCAAAACCCCATACTCCTCAATCAACATCTGTTGGCCGGGGTCCAGGTCCAAGTCCAATGGGTGGTCATACTGGCCATAGACCTCATGGACGTCATCCCCACAGGCATGGCCGTAATCAACAAGGTTTTGCGAAACCTCAAGTTCCACCAGAGAAACCTGACATGTTTTTCGAAACCGTTGGACCCATCCCTTCTTCACCAGATTACAAGAACGAAATAGAGGAAGATGATCGCACATGCGGTATAGCTCGCATTACCGATGGACCAGGCAATTCTGGAATGGCTTTGCGAATTTTGGGGGGACGTGAGACGAAAAAGGGTAAATGGCCTTGGCAAGTTGCGCTGATGAATAGAATGCAGGTAATAAAAATCTTGACAGCATAACATCGTTGCATAATGTCATGTAAGCTTGACATATATTACTTTGTGGGGTCATTCATTTTTTTATTAGGAAGTATTTTGTGGTGGAACATTGATTGCACCCAGATGGGTTCTCACTGCGGCACATTGCGTACGAAGAAACTTGAGGGTGACCATTGGAGAGCATCATTTACATAGGCATGATGGCACGGAAAAGCATTACAAGGTAAACACTGTTTACTTTTAAACTTTTTAATGTCTTTTGTTTTTATTATGGTTGTTGATCTCATTTTTAACAAATAAAACGACTGGCATATATGACTTGAATAGGTTCAGGCAGCGTTCATTCATCCGAATTATGACCGTGAGACTGTTGACAACGACGTGGCTCTTCTTTTGCTACCAGAACCTGTGCCAACAGCTGCGGGTTTGGCGTGCTTACCGAGAGACAATCAGCCACTTCCTGCTCCAGATACGATGTGTACAATACTGGGTTGGGGCAAAAGAAATCATACGCATGTTTTTGGCACGACAACGCTGCATGAAGGAAAGGTATTCAGTGTTCATGTTATCCCATTGCATCAGTCTCTAGTCTAAGTGATCTGTAATCATTGGAAAATTTAAAAATGCTATCATTCTTTTACAGGTGCCGATAGTAAGCAATTTAGAATGTCGGTTTCGCTATGGTCCTCGTGACATCACAGAAAACATGTTTTGTGCAGGCTATCGAAGAGGAAATGTGGATTCATGTGCCGGCGATTCTGGTGGACCCATTTTGTGCACTGATGATAATCGGTAAATATAATTTGATTCCAAAATTGTAAAACAAATGACAAAAAAAAGTTATTTTCTTGTGCAGTTCACCAGTTTTTCATTGAATAATAATAGATGGACGGTCTTTGGCGTGACAAGTTTTGGAGACGGTTGTGGGCGAAAAAATAAATTCGGAATTTATGCAAAAGTACCCAACTACGTTACATGGGTTAAGAAGATTATGAAAGCAAATGAATTTTATGGATAGTCATTACATTTAATTTTGGAAATTGGTAGTTCAATTTAAAATTAGTTGGATGGTTGATATACAAAATGTATAGGCTAGCTTTTTTATTAGACAAGTTGACTGACATTTTTTTCATATGAGTTGATTATTTAACCGCAGTTTTTATAGTTTGAATGTTTTATTTATTTCAAAGATAATCCAGGTAATTATGTTTTGTGTTCTTGATCGTATTTTAAAGTGAAGAAAAACAAATACCATTACACTGACCGACCGCTGCCATTTTAACCAGTATTTGTTACAACTTTTTATAAAATAGCATGTACTCATACTAACTTAATTGAACCGCCTCTGAAAATCATTAATTCAGGAATGTTTGCACTTTTTGTGTTGAAGATTTTACTAACTTAAATCATCTTATTTTTTCTTATCCATTGGCACAATTGCATGAAATACTAGATTTTTAGTTAAAGTAACGTATTTATTCTTAAAATAGACTTTTATTTAAACTACAAATAAGTAGATTAGTTTTATTTTGTGTTTTATACTTAATTATTTAACATGAATGGTTCTGCGAAAATTAATTAAACAATTGTACGTAAAAGGGTTGGATGACAAAGTCTGAAATAAAGTACGATTTCCTAATTGAACTGTTTGATAACTGCATTGCATTTCAAGTTATTTCTCTTTTCATCTAGCAAATTCTTCTACAGGTAAGCCCAAACCAATCTTTTTCTTTCTTATTGACCTTCTGGACCAGTGTAAGTACTTGAAAGCAATGGAATTACCCAATTTTGTCAGCCGCCTTTTCATTCATCATTAAACTGATTCGCCAAAATTAATAAAGCAGCTTAATAATTAATAATAAAGTGCCTGTTTTCCAACAACCATGATCACTACTTTACGTAACCGTTTACACGTGAACAGACGTTTACACGCTTTTGAGATGACTGTTAGTATGTACGATAAGGTAACATGTTTATTTCGATGTGTTGATATGTGGCAGGAAAATGGCATTCACTTGACTAATTTTGTTTGCCAAAAGAAGGACGGATATGATTACATAGTGAGTGCAATTAAAATTATGATAATTTATAATTATGTAATGCACCTTCCTCGTCAAAACTTGCGTCAGCATATAAAGGCAAGTGTGTAATATGTACAAAATTACCTATATGCCCTGCCACATGCACACTTATCATGTCAAACAGAAGCTGGCATGATGATGATTATGAGATTGCATTGAGAATTGTCCTATGACCTTATCTGGAATTAACTGACCAACGTACATACCCATTGTTTGCATTCAAAATAATCATCTCAAGAGTAGCCTATTGTCAAGCTGTCAAACCTATTTTTTCCTTATGTTGTAAATACACAAAAATAGACACTAAAGGAATAACTGATGATGACGAGTGGTCACGCTGGCTAATTTTTACGTGATTCAGATTAAATATTCATAACATGTGCTTTGAAAAATTGTCAAGCTTCAAAGTTTTCCTTTGTGCTAAAAAAATGATGGTATTGCATTATAACTTGAATTTTGCTTGGTAAAGCATCGAAATTGTTTGCTCACTTGGTTCTTGACTCTTCTGTCGATTTGAGTGACATTTTGCGTTCAAGAAATTTGTAACAATACAATTTTAACTTAATCATATAATCCTTGCTAGTAGAACTTTGTCTTAAAATGGCTCCTAATTTCAGAAAAACACCAAAAATAGTTGGCTGGAATATTTTAGAAGTACTAGTGATTAGTCTTCTTAATTTGTCAAGCGTGCTCTCGATTCCATTGGCATCTGATTATGATTATAATCAGGGAGTTGGTTCACACAATTTGAAAAGGGCAGAAGAAATTTTGGACCGAATGCCAATCATAGATGGGTAAGCTTAAATTGAAATTAGAAAGAAAATTAGGACTTTTTGTAAAATTCATACAATTTAATTTTTACAACATATATTAAATTTTGATAGCCACAATGATTTCCCGACAAATCTGAGAGAAATCGTTTTTAACGACCTGCGAAGGGTAAATTTCAGTGATGACTTGACGCAAGTGGAACCATGGGCAAGTAGCCGCTACTCATTTACAGACATCCCACGACTTCGCAAAGGGAAAGTTGGTGGTCAGGTAAGAATCAATGAACAATGTGTATAGTAGTGCATTATCTATAATTTTTCAAATTTTCGATAAATCAAAACTGGTTACGTTTTTATTTTTTTAGTTTTGGGTTGCGTATACAAACTGCGCTAGTAATAACAAGGATAGCGTTCCCCAAACTATTGAGAGTGTCGATGCTATCATTAGACTGATTAATGAATATCCTAATGATTTACAATTTGCCACAAGTGCTGCAGGTTTGTTGGAATATGTAACATGGGTTCAAATGATTTTTGGGTACTTAATATAAACTTTATGTTGAATTGTGTATGTTATCGATTTTAGATATTGAAAACGCCATCGCAAACAAAAGGATTGCCAGCATGATTGCTATTGAGGGAGGTCACTCAATCCAGTCGAGTGCAGCCATTCTTCGTGTATTATATGAATTGGGGGCAAGATATATGACATTGACACATAACTGTAATACTCCTTGGTCTGATGCTTCTTTGGTTGATTCTACTACGAATCCAATTCCACCTGCCAATAATGGGCTTTCTGAATTTGGACTGGAAATTATTGATGAAATGAACAGACTTGGAATGATGGTAGACTTGAGTCATGTTTCAGAGACGACCATGAGGGCTGCTTTAGAAAGATCGAAGGCGCCTGTCATTTTCAGTCATTCCTCTGCCAAGGTACATAATATTATGATAATATAATATTATGATGGCTCATCTAATCCAGTTATCAAATTAACATTAATTTGTACAATTATATATTTAGGCTATATGCAATCATCACAGAAATGTTCCCGATGATGTTCTTCAACAAGTGGTAATGATCTCAGTTTTTGGTAATTGTAATTACATTGTTCGTTGAAAATTTCATAAATGAAATGTCTGCATTTTTTAGAAATGGAACAATGGGTTGGTAATGGTAAACTTTTACGATGGCTTTGTTCAATGTGACAGCAGTAAAAATGCAACTGTATGGGATGTCGTTGGTAAGAATGTTTTGAACATGAAAATTCATAAAATTGCTAATTTTTCAAAGTTTTAAACGCTAAAGATATGATTTTAAATATAGATCACATTCAACACATTAAGAATGTTATCGGGCCGGATCACATAGGAATTGGAGCTGATTACGATGGAATAGACAAGTAAAAATATTTTTATAATTACTGGTTTCGTATTTTAGAACAAAACTTCATAAGTTGATCAAACATTTCTAGAGCTCCAGAGGGTCTAGAAGACGTGTCCAAGTACCCTGAGCTTTTTGCTGCCCTTTTGTCAACAGGAGACTGGACTGAGGAAGAACTCGAAAAGTTATCTGGAAGAAATTTGCTCCGAGTATTTAAACAGGTGGAAGCTGTAAGTTGATAAATCTGTCAAAAAATACTTTCAGTTAGGTTTGGGCAATGCTTTTTATTATAGAATCATGCATATATCTCTTGTTACTGAAACAAATTCTTCTTGTTCAGGTTCGTGATTCGCTAAGAGATGCCGTACCAATGCAAACTGTCATTACGAAAGAAGCCAACGACAGAGCCAACTTGACTACATCCTGCATAACGGCAGATTTCATTGACTCTCCAAAAAGGCGAAATAGACGCAAAAGAGCTACCACATTCTCCACCAGAACTACAACAAGTAGTAGTGGTAGAAAACAACAGTCCAAGTTTATAAACGAAATTATAAACCTACCGTTCTCCGCATTGTAAAATAAGAAAGGAACATGAGCATTATACTCATGTTTTTAATTAACGCGTACATTCAAGTCTTTAAAGACAATAACCTACAGTATTAAAAAAACAGCATCGCAAGGAAACTTTGAAAATTTCAATCATTACCATCACTTACATCACTATCACCATCCATCAAATATTGGCACAATATCAATTCTACAAGCATATTATTTAATGTAATTCTTTTCATGTCGTTTTACAGTTACTTCCAGAACCGTTTCAGGGATAACATTTTGATGCTGTACTAATGGTACTAATTTCATAATATGTGCACGTAAATGCACCAGGCAACAACCTTTTCCATGTATACTCGAACAATCGATTTCCGAACTTATTAAATTTATTGCTTTTTTTGGCAACCACTTGGCTGGAAGTTTTCCATTTTTCATTCAAAGTCATACTGTCATATTCTGTTGAACTATTTATCTTAATTTTACGACTTTCCAAGTGTTGTACAATGGCCGAACCAGGACAACAGAGGCCTCTTGATCCTCTTTGCATGCCAGCATCATTCCTTGACGATTGCAATGCAAACTCCAATAATAATGACGCTTCCGAGTCTTCTTCAAAAGGCACCAAAATCACTGATCTGACTGACAAGGTATTACAAATCATTACACGAACATGATTTTTACCTTTTGTCATCACACTATTTGTTGAATACTTGTAAAAAAAGATTTCCACTTTTATGTATTCCGCAGTGCTTGATCAATATTTTCAAATACATACCCCTGCACAATATGGATGACATCATTGAACTCTCTCCCCGGTGGGATCGAATTGTTCAGGAGCATATCCCAGTTGAAGTTCATCTCACTGACATTGGTTTTCGAATTGCCATGCACTACTTTGTTGGACATTCCGAACTTCCCAAATACCGCATCAAAGTAATTCACTCTCGCGTTTTGGATGAGCCTTTGCCAGACCTGAAGACTCCTGAGGAACTTCATGCTCTTGATTTTGCAACTCATGCCGAATTGGCTACTTACAAGCATTTAATTGGCAAAGCGGTAAACTTGCAAGAACTTTACTTTGGCTATAGCTCACTCATCGGTCAACCTATCAGTGAGGTGGATGTTAACTTACCAAAGCTGACGCTTCTTTACATGGCGGATCGGGCAGTGGAAGGCAAAACAATGGATCCTACTCAACAGGAAATTCTTCCTAATAATATAGCTGGCTTCTTAGGAAAAACCTTTCCTTCAATTGAAAAATTGGTTGTTTGCACTGTAGCCACCAGAAAACTAACCGTTCGTTATGTCAAGGCGCTTCTCAAGTTTATACAGAATCATTCGGAGACACTCAAACGAGTCAAGTTTACTGTCAGCACCTCCATCCAAAACGTTGACCCAAGTCAGCGAGAAAATGATTTAGTTGAGTTTTCATCATCAGAAGAAAATTTAAACCTGAGCCAGTTAGCTAATGTCAAATTGGTCGAGCTTGAGATTAATATTGGTAAGAACTTCTGTTGTGGTTTGGATCAATGGAGTGAACTGTTAAAAACTCAAAACAGGTTGGAACATTTGACATTTGGTCTTGAGAAACCTGTCAGTCCCGAAATTTTTGAAGCTCCAGTCACTCATTCAGCCACCTTTTTGGTTACGATTCAAATTGGTGTGGAAGTTTACACTGCAGATCAGAGGAAGTCATTAGATTGTGCCATATTTGAAGGATGTCTTAATTTGAAAATGATGGTTTTATATGGACCTCCACTGGTAGATGCACGTACCCCTGCTGTGGAACTACTCAATTTCAGCAAAGTACCTAAAGGCTTAGTTGCACTGGGTGTGGAGAACATTTACCTGGAGACCAAGCAGATTGCAGAACTTGCAGAAGAGGCTATGTTGCTTGAACGGACATTGGAAAAGTTGTCACTACAAAATGTTGGAACCACAACAGAATATGGAGTCACTTTAGCTATGTTGGACTGCTGGATTACTTCTAGAGTTATACAGGAAATTATCGTGAAAGGGATAAATGGAGATGAGAACAAGATTCAAGACTATGAACACTTGTGCAAGTTTGGGGTAAAGACTCCAATTTCCAAGTGTTTAATGCATGCATATTATTATAGCAATTTTATGGAGTACAAAAAGCCGGCAGAGTTTTGCTGAAGCTGAGACTTTTAATTATTGGCATTGGTATAAAAAGAAGGAGAGTCAATCAAGAAAAAATTGAGATTTTGATACTTGTGATGTATGTAAATATGTCTATGTAATTAAAAAATATATAAATTACCTGTAAATTGTAATGATTAATTTAAATGTATATTTTTCAAAGACAAAATAAAGTTGTAATAAAATGATATTGTAATAGATCATCATTTTCTGGAGCAAAAGATGTCGCATTATCTCGCTGTATGATTTTCTATTGCATTGAAGAGCTGAATCCACATTCCTCTTGGTCTACCTTTTGTTCTTTCGTTAAGCTACTTTATCCAGCAGATTTCTGAATTCCAGAATAGTGTAAGAAAATTCAAGCACTCAAGCACTACGCTTTTTGCTGAAAGCATAACTTGAGCTGTTGCTGAAGCTGGGCTGATGAAAGAAAAGCTTCTGGTTCGGGGTTGCTTGCTACTCTAGTTTACTCGGTGTTTAAAATATCATGGCATCTACTTTCTCCCTCTCAGTTGCTCGCAGGACAGCGTGCAGTAGAAAACAAACGGGGATAACTACAGAGTGAGAAAAAAACTTGCTAAAATAATCATTCCGTTTATGAAATAAAATTGAACATACCTCAACATTTTTTTTTGGATTTGTGTGGTGTGAACACTTGAATTTTAAGTAGCATGGTGTAGTGAACTTTTTGAAATGCTACTTAAATTTGGTGCAGCTTTCAATGTTAGCTAAGTGTGACGAGATGATCCAAAGACTTCGCTTTTCATTCTATCAAATGCATTTTGTTCGTGTGCATAACCGTGTTCCATGTCTAAAATTCCTTTTATCGTGGCGTGGCTACCTTCGTTCCAGTCGACGCTTTTTAAAAGCTGCTAACATTAAAATATAAACAAATTAATTAAATTTTAGGTAACTAAATTTCCAAAGATATCTTCTGAAGTAAACTATCTGTAGGTAGAAGCGAGAAAGCTTTTCTACCGCTGTTCTTTGTACAGCAATTTTGTGTTTAATTAAATGCATAAAAAGCAGAGCTGATGAATAGTGGTTCCGAACTCAAAACCAAGAAAAAACTTGAGCAAAAACAAATGTGCAAAATGCATTAGTGACTAAACACTAAACTGTTAAAATATTTAATGAAATATTTCACTTTGTGATAAAACAACGCAACGTGAAAGTTCAAAGTGAAACAAGTGTGCAAACGGCATTGACGTTTAAATACGGAACTTCATCTTAAAAAGGTAACTTCTTAAAATATGCGAATTAATGCCAAAAACGTAGAATATTATGAAATATCTTAAAATGTTTGAATAGTGGCTTGTAATTTAATGAGTTGCACATTTGTTTACACAAATTTAATGGCATCATATTCAATTATATTATTTGCTAATATTTATATGTATTTATTTATTTAGTAGAATATGGCTTTTGAGGTAAAATGCCACAGCCACAATATCCTAGTTTACTTCCATTTTACGTCTCCCCAGGGCTCCTGTCAAAACCATTTACTCAATTTTCTTCATTCATATGCATAGACATCTTATCTGCATTCTTCTTATTTTTTCCATTCACCACCACCAACTACCGTCGTAAGTTCAGTTGACTCTTTCATAACTTTCATTTTCTGAACGAAAAACAACAAGAAAAGTGGGTATCTAAATAGAAAAGTGAAATGTGTACACAAATACGCATCGTAGGGGGTATATTGACAGGAAGAAATTTTCCGTCAGTACAATCAAACATCAAATAGAAAAACAAACTATTTGAGTGATGATGATGAAATCAACAGGAAAGTTGAGTTTCTTCCTACCAATAAATTGGGTTACATGTAAGTGCTTTTTAGCTTGTTTGATGTGTGAAAGCAAAAACAAACTGTATTTCAAAACCTTGTTTTTTGAAAGAATATTTTGTTTCTTGAGGCAAGGACAAGTGGAATAGATAAAGGAATTTTTTGATATTGATACTTCCATTGCAAAAGGTGAGATGGTTTGTGTGTATGGTGTATAGTTACACGATAAACAAGAGAGAAAAAACAAAAAGGTCAAAGTAGGGGTTAAGAGGTACTTTTTTATACGTTTTTCGCATTAGTGTGCAGTCAAATACAGACACTCCATTGCACTGCTAGGAATCTATTCATCCATTCAAAATAATGAAGACTTGTAGGCAGGAAAATTGTAAATTATTAGACAGGCCAAAGATCAAAGGGGCAATGTAAGCAGAGAACTAAGGAAAGGCACCAATTAATTACTTAATTAATTTCCCCTTCTTCTTCTGTCGAATAAATAGAATGGTGCGAGAAGAAAAACAAAAGTAATCATATATGTCTAAAAATAAATTTTCATTATTACATACATTTACGTAACATTTTGCCAATTTGTGGGAAGTAGCAGCAGCATTCATAGCTCAGATTGAACATTCAACTCAACCGTAATATATACAGAATGGGGGAATATGCACATGGGCACGTAGTGAATTCATGTATAGACAAGAAACAACAACATCTCTCACTGGATTTCACTTGAATTTTGTGCAATATGGTTTTCTAAAGAATCTGCAAACAGGTGTAACTTGTTTGTTTAGGTGGTTATTTGCATGAGTAGAGTGGCAATGGTGGTGGTAGTGTAGCGGAGGTGGGAAGGGAATTTCTCAGGAAGAAAATTAAATTGGTATAAAGGCAGGGATCGCATTGTGCGTAGCAGTGCCATTGCATTGACCAATGTCGAATCGAAGGCAACAAAAGTCGTTTACCTTACTTACGCCTCGTCTATTTTCCACGTGTGATATAAAGATACATGGTGTAATAATGTAGCTGGTCGTTGTGTGATGAGATGGGAATGGGAGTCGCACAAGAAAAAACTTTTATGAGAGTTCAGCAGGTGGAAATTCCCAAGAAGTATGTTTGGACAGGATAAAAAGGAACATGGTGAAAAGACGGAGGTGGCTTTGGTATGTTCCTGCAGAGTACACACGCAGTGTTGAATTTGAGGCATTTAATCTTTGGAACTTTACAAGAATGTGTAGAGGTGGAGAAGCAGAGAGGGACACATAATGATTTTGATCCGATTTTGAAAGTACAACTCTATTCTTATTCAACTTAAAGCTGTAGATTGAATTTAGGGTTTTTGAAATCGATATCGTTCAGGAACGAAGGTGATTGAATTTTTCTATTGAAAGTAGAAAATGAAACTGACAAAGTTTAGGCATTATTTTGAATATCCGGAAAAGTCCAGTAAAAGTGGACATTGACACGGAAAATGACTGTAACTTACAGTTTTCTAACAGACTTTCCCAATTTTTTAAAGAGAACTTGTCATAACACACACGAGACGTATATATACAGATACAGTAATATTTCTGCATGTATTATTTACGGCATGGCATGGACATTAAAATGTTCCTTTGGGTGTAATAAGTCGCGTTAGGGCGTCATGATCATTTTGTTTCTCTTGTAAGGTGTTAGAATAGCAAAATGATTTAGCTTTAAATTGCATGTGATTAGGTAAATACAATATGACTAATATGATTTGCCTTTGAAATACATGGGATTAGCTAAATATGAAATGCTATATATATCAGGTTCGAATACCTTTTTAATGCTAGAAAGCAAGGTCACGGTAATATGATATGAAATATGCAATAATGACAAATGACTGAAGACAGTACACAAGTTAATTGCAGTTAGAGAAAGAATGACTTCAAGTGATAAGAAGTCGGGGTTATCTGAGAACGTCTTCGTTTCCGAAGGAAATCTACAGATGA